>JAKRZM010000542.1:456750-510078 GCA_036379175.1 Heliconius cydno galanthus | reverse complement strand
AATTAAAAAATATAGATAATTAAAATATAAGCTTCAAATTTGGTAACAGCATTTAAAGTTCAAACTCTATAGAACATTTTATGGCTAGGGGGAATCCCTCGCTTATTCTTATAATTTCCTTGAATGGCGAACATTTGATTTAAGTAGCGTCCCAGGGCTAACAACGACTCCTAAGGGACCGCCCCGACTATTTTCTTTTGTTTTTGTGCCAAATTTTTACAATTCCTTTTGCAGTATTCTCTAAGAGGTCATCGCGTACGTGATCATTTAAAACAAATTCTGTGATTAGAAACGAAAACTCTCCTCTCCTCCATGAGTTCGTTCATAAGATAAATGGTAATAAAGGAGATGGTAATTACACAGATAGTATGCATAAGTTATGCAAATAGAACTAGCAAAGTTGAAGCTTTGGAATTCTGAAGATCATTTCACTTATACTTAGTTTGTGGGTGTGACGATAAACTAAAATAGTAAAGACTATTAATTGAATGGAAAAGGATGATTCTCTAGCTTTTGCTCTATTTACATAACATTAAACTAGCTTCCTAAGAAAACATTTGTGCTTTTGAGCGTGAAACTCGAGTCATTTTGTGGAGGTACGAGCACAGGATTATGATGGAGTGGATGGCGTGTACTCGTATTCAGCACAAAGGCTTAACAAGCCAACTTGCACAGATTTGTGCATACAGAACTCGGTTGTTATTAATCGAGCGTCCGCAAATTTATTCGTAGTGTGTATTTACCTTACAATTTCGTTGTTGTAAAAGTGGGGAAAATTACGCGAATATCAGTTGTGTTTTTTTTAACTATTTTTTGTTTGTTGTAAGGAAATATTGTGAATAAATATAATTTTATCTATTAATTTATATATAAGCGCGGCTTTGCTCGCTTGAACTATACCAATATTTATTTATCATCATTTATGTGTATTTAAGAAAAATTTTTTTATTATTTTAGTGTGATTATCTATTTGCTTATACACTTCATAAATTGTAATTTCAATCTATTAGGATTATTTAGGGAACATTAGTTGATTATTTTTGTGTGGTTACATTTATGTGTATACACTTAATAAATTGTAATTTTTTTTGGCTTTTTCAGTTTCACGCTTTATTCCTCACATCTAGTTTTAAAATACTCCGTCCCATTCCATTAACACACCTCCGCTCCTCAAGAATCCCTATTCTGAGGCAAATTTGGGATAAAAGTTCAGTCCCCAACAATCTCTTTCTTTCATCAACACAACATTTTTTTTTTTATTGAAATCGGTCCAATAAGTCTGTAGATGTGCTTGAACAAACAAACAAGCAGATAAACAAGAATTTAAAAACTCATATACAATGTTTGTTAGCAAATATTCTTAATTTACACTTCAATTCTATTTTTTTGTATAGAATACATAGATTATATAAATGTATTTATCGTTATTGAAAAAAAAAATGGTGCAAATTTAGCATATTTCGGTCTGATGTACGCGTGTAGGTACCAACACGGGTGACATGGAGCTTAGCAGCGATGTTTTGGTTTAGCTGAAAAGTGCTGCAACATTTATGTGTATGAACACCTGTTACTAAATCCAACATACAAGTAAACGTTCGTAAATCTTCAAATTGATTTCAAAATTGCTTATATATATTGCTTTGTCGATATATTTTTTTGTACAAATGTGACAAATTTTGAGATGCAATATTGTGGATGTTTTTTTTCCATCCATCCACACACGGCCAAGTAGGCGGAGGGAACCTAGTGTTAAGACATTCCGTTTCTCACTTTCTGTTGCATTTTGGAGCCATTGTGTGTTGAGTAGCGGAACTAACTAGGAATCGAACTCACGACCAATTGCCTTTACTTTTTTTTGGTTAAATTGGACTTTTTTCTTGGTTAAATTATCATAATGCATATCGAAAAGCCTATAGAGATATCACAGAAGCTATGTTTATAGGTGTTAAAGCCGAACGTTTATTAACAGTTTGTGTTCGCGCCGAACCAGTTGGAAGCGATAATGTTCTGGTGCCCACATTTATGGTCCGCTGCGTGCCGTTTGTTCAACCACTGCGTTGCTGATTCATTTTGTGACGGCACAACGCGTAGATATCGACCTATTTGCCATTTCGATACACTTTATATTAAGTTTCCTTTCAAAATAATTGTAGGTTCGATTCCCACTCGAGGTTATTAAATGTTTAATATTTTTTTTGCTTTGGTTCTGCAACTCAACACGCAATATCTCCAGAATTTGGAGGAAAATGGGACGTGGAGTAAGGTTACTAGGTTCCCTCTGCCTATTCTGCTGTGTGCGGGATACAGCGTGAAGCTTTATATAATATTAATATTAAACTTGACTCTTAAAGCAAAAACTAATTTAAATTATTTGAATTTTTCTTGCAAATGTTAAATAAATCATAGTTCTGCAAAGAATCGCTTATATTTGACAATTTTTAAAAATAATAGGCGAGCACAAAAGTTATTTTGCCGTCTGAGATTCTTATACCATTTGCAGCGACCGTCTCTCTCGCAAGCACTAAATCTTGCTTTTCTTTCTTTTGTCTGTTGAACAAACGGCCTTTAAATCTTAAAAGTTCCGAACTATTTTCTTTAATATTGTAAATGTATCTTACTTTAAGAAACAAGAAGTGTAAAGTATTTATGTTTTTGTCAATTTGAATATGCAATATTTGAGTTAAATAGAGTGTTATTTATGTTTATATATTTAATTTCTTTTTTTAGCTTTACAGGCAGTGGCAGAGGCTTCGTAGGCAGAGGGAACCTAGTTATAAGATATCCTGTTTGGGTAAAGGAGTTTCCGCCGATTTTTTGAGGGAATGCGTCGGCTTTTTACCAGAGCAAAGAAATGGCGATCACAATAATCTCGTTTACACTTATATTTAATGACAAAAATAGATGTAATTAAAGAAACAAACAAACTTCCAGCGTATTTACAACATACAGACATATATACATACATACTATCTGTAATAATTATACCGGGGTGACGCAAACATTATCATGGTAGATTGACATCGTCGCGATATTCGAGCGCGCACAAAATGGAAAATTTTAATTGGTATCACATTACTGACGTTCTGACAAAGTCTCTTCACATAGACATAAGTAGGTAGCTGAAGAGTGATTCGAACTTGTAATTAGTCAATTAAACATTATATTTTTTGTATATATTCGTATTATTATTATTTTTTATTTTACACTGTATCCCGCGCAAAGCAGGGTAGGCAGAGGGTTAAGACACTCCATTCCCATTAAGACACTTCTGTACTCCAACTTCTAGTGTATTCTGGAGGCATTGTGTGTCGAGTGGCGGAAGTTAACGCCGCGATGTACCTCGAGACTAGAGCGAAGAAATTATAATCTAAAATATTTCATTACCTTGTGTGGGAATCGAATCCACAACCGGTATCGTTTATAGTCACACGTTTGTGATTGGGCTCATAGTTTATAATATTATGTAAATATAGGTATTTATAAATTGCATAATTTTTATGAATATTTTAACGTGATGTAAGAACAAAAATAAATAGCCTAATTGCATAGAACCGTTGAATTTCAAGAGGCGCAGACTAAAATATTCCTTTATTAAATTCTTCTTATCAATTAGCTTATAATTATATGTATATTATTCTGAAAATAACAATGAAACACTGGAAACACATTTTTCATGAATAATTAAAATTAATTTTAAATTAGAGGCCATCGTGGCGCAGGAGAAAAGGGTGTGATTGTAACGCGACGAATATGGATTCGATCTCCACTCGGGGGAATGAAATATTATTTATTAATATTTTCAATTCTTCACTTTGGCACCTAGGCAAAAGCTCGGCGTTAAGTTCCTCCACNAGAGACCTATGAAAGGACGGAGATTTGCAACGATTGAAGAGATAAAGACTGCATCGCTGGAAGAGCTCAAGGCTATACCGAAAAGTGCTTATGAGAAGTGCTTTGACGATTGGAAAAACTGTATTGTATCTGAGGGGGATTACTTTGAAGGGGACAACATAAATATTGATAAATAAATAAATATTTTTTCTTAAAAATACAAAGTCACCTTACTTTTTGAACACACCTCGTATATTTAATTTCTTTTTTTAGCTTTACAGGCAGTGGCAGAGGCTTCGTAGGCAGAGGGAACCTAGTTATAAGATACACCGTTTGGGTAAAGGAGTTTCCGCCGATTTTTTGAGGGAATGCGTCGGCTTTTTACCAGAGAAAAGAAATGAAAATATTATTAAATAATAATTCTTTCCCCCGAATGGCGATCACAATAATCTCGTTTACACTTATATTTAATGACAAAAATAGATGTAATTAAAGAAACAAACAAACTCCCAGCATATTTACAATATACATACATACATACTATTTGTAATAATTATACGGGGGTGACGCAAACATTATCATGGTAGATTGACATCGTCGCGATATTCGAGCGCGCACAAAATGGAAAATTTTAATTGGTATCACATTACTGACGTTCTGACAAAGTCTCTTCACATAGACATAAGTAGGTAGGTGAAGAGTGATTCCAACTTGTAATTAGTCAATTAAACATTATATTTTTTCAATATATTCGTATTATTATTTTTTTAATTTTACACTGTATCCTAGCAAAGTAGGGTAGGCAGAGGGTTAAGACACTCCATTCCCATTAAGATACTTCTTTACTCCAATTTCTGGTGAATTCTGGAGGATTGTGTGTTGAGTGGGGGAAGTTAACGCCGCGATGTACCTCGAGACTAGAGCGAAGAAATTAAAATCTTAAATATTTCATTACCTCGAGTGGGAATCGAATTCACAACCTGTCGCGTTTATAGTCACACGTTTGTGATTGGGCTCATAGTTTATAATATTATGTAAATATAGTTATTTATAAATTGCATAATTTTTATGAATGTTTTAAGGTGATGTAAGAACAAAAATAAATAGCCTAATTGCATAGAACCGTTGAATTTCAAGAGGCGCAGATAAAAATTTTCCTTTATTAAATTCTTCTTATCAATCCATCCATACCTATATTATAAATTCGAAAGTAACTCTGTCTGTCTGTCTGTCTTTTACTCAATCAGGGCCAAACCGCTAATTTAATTGTGATAAAATACTCATATAGAGATACTTGAGGGTCTCCGGATGAACATAGGATACTTTTTTTTTCTCATATTTGTAATATTTTCGATATATACCAATATATTAAAATACTTATTAATTTGACATGCAATTTATTCCGCCATGTTAATAACAACCGTCGCGTTGTTAAGCAACGATTTGCAAAGGTTGTTGTTATAAAACATCACCCA
Organism: Heliconius cydno galanthus; assembly: GCA_036379175.1. Classification (NCBI taxonomy): domain Eukaryota; kingdom Metazoa; phylum Arthropoda; class Insecta; order Lepidoptera; family Nymphalidae; genus Heliconius; species Heliconius cydno. The sequence continues at coordinate 504,772 of JAKRZM010000542.1, read as the reverse complement.
AAATGAGCTTGCTTAACGCATTTGTCTATTGAAAACTGAAAATAATTTTATAAATATTTTTAATAAATATTCGTATAGTTCAAGCGGGCGTAGCCGCGTTCGGGTCCACTAGTTAGCTTATAAATATATGTATATTATACTGAAAATAACAATGAAACATTGGAAACACATTTTTCACGAATAATTAAAATTAATTTCAAAAGGGTGTGATTGTAACTCGATGGGCTTGGGTTCGATCTCCACTCGGGAGAATGAAATATTATTTATTAATATTTTCAATTCTTCACTTTGGCACCTAGGCAAAAGCTCGGCGTTAAGTTCCTCCACTCAAAACGCACACCTTGAAACATTAAATTACAATTGTGGAAATTGGTGAACGAAGTGTATTAACACTAGGTCCCACTGCCTATTCTGCTAGGTGATTTTGATTTAACAAATAAACATGAGTTTTATATTTTACGGAAAAGCTGAATAAAGTGAACACAATATTTGCCAAAGCCTGTAAACTTAATATAATAAATAAAATTAATATAAATTTCTAATTAATTTTTAATATATATTTTAATTTGGCGACTTTCATAATTAGTACTAAAGCGAGATCAAATACAAACTTTCTTAAGAGTTTCTTAAATTAATATTTTTTAATTACTTAAGAAATAACGTTAATTATAAACAAATAAGTTGAGTAATTGTATAGTTTATGTATATATTATTAGCTAAAAGAATTGCTCGTGGCTTTGCCTGATAGAGCGACATAATTATTCATTTACTTATCTGACTTACTTTCGTGTTCTAATAATATTTCCATTTTAAAATACATTTACCATATATTGAAAACGAATCAGCTTCACGCTGTATCCCGCACACATTAGCGTAGTGTTAAGATACTCCGTTCCCCCACTTTCCGCCGAATTCTGGAGGCAGAACGGAACTCAACGACGCCTTTTAATATAAAATTAAGTAAATATTTCATCTCCTCGAGTGGGGATCGAACCCACAACCAGTCGCGTTTACAGTCACACTTCGTGCCGCTGCGCCACGACTGGCCTACCATATATTGAAAATTAAAATTTAAGCCAATTCAATACTAATATTATTTTGTAGGAATTTGGTCTAACCAAATATTATATATTGACAGAACTTTTGTATTTATGAACTGATTTAAATTAAATAAACACTAAATATTAAAGAAAGTTTGCCTAGAAATACAATATTAAACTTCACTAAAATTGGTTAAGCCAAGATTACTGTGCACAATCGCACAGACAAACAAACTGGCAGACAAACCGACAAATAAACATAATGATCATTATCTAAGGCACTTTTATATTGATAAATGCTTTATTTAATAGATTTTGTTATATATCTTCCATGAATATCTTCCATATTTATATATATACTAGCGGACGTGCGCAGCTTCGCCCGCTTATTTGCACCCTTAGGGGTGAATCCTAATAAACCATGAAACACATGTTCAATGAAATATTTTTAAGNAATCCCTTCTTAGTGGATGTCCAGATTACGAAAGTAAACATCTGTCCAAATTTCACGTTTCTACCATCAGCGGTTACGGCTGTGCGTGCGTCTTACCTCAGTCAGTGAGGACAAGTCCTTTAATATAAATTTAAGTAAATATTTCATCTCCTCGAGTGGGGATCGAACCCACAACCAGTCGCGTTTACAGTCACACTTTGTGCCGCTGCGCCACGACTGGCCTACTAAAATAATATATTGAAAACTAAGTTTTAAGCCAATTCAATCCTAATATTATTTTGTAGGAATTTGGTCGAACCAAATATTTTATATTGACAGAACTTTTTTATTTATGAACTGACAAATCAACTAGCAGACAAACCGACAAACAAACATTTTAATAATCATTATTTAAGGCACTTTTACATTAATAAATGCCTCATTTAATAGATTTTGTCCTATATCTTCTATGTACATACAAAAATCAGTTATAATTTCATTATATTTAAAGATTTATTAAGTACTACATATATAGGTGCACAGAAAAATGTGCATATTAAAAATATAGCACATATTCACGTCGCCAACATTGTCCAGTCTGCTAAAGTTTATTAGATCACAGTATCGATTTGGTACAGCACTCCTTCGTTATTGATAACAAACTTTTCATCTTAAGCACTCGAAGGGATGGATCGACTTCATACAAATTGATCAATTGAAAGACCTCTCAAAGAACCAAGGACAACTTGGCAGACACCTCTAGAAATGTAGGTGATGAGCAAGTACTCTTGATATAACTCCTCGGATCATGTTAAAGTTTATATTTATTAAACGAAGTACACTGTATATGCCGCTTAGTGAAGAGATTACAAGTACTTTTTATACTTACGCATTTTTAAAATGGCTAGTACAAAACTGACCAGTGATTATTTTTTTCTTTTTCTTAGCTTCATGCTGTATCCTGCTTTCGCGATATATAACAGAATGGTTAGAGAGAATCTAGTGTTGAAACACTCTGTGTTCACCGCCTAATTTTCGAAACAGTCAACGGCGTCACGACGGCCCCAATATTTTCTCTCTCTCATAAATTATGTTTTTCTAACTTCACGTGTATCCCGCACATAGCAATAGGATAGGATAGCATAGGTTAAGCAGAGGGAACCTGCGAACTTGGTTTCACTCCATTCCTATTAACATCCATCGTCGAATTCTTGAGGTATTGCGGGTTCACCCGCGCTTTGTGACGTGCAAAGCGCACACTTTATCCATGAAATTTAAGACTAAATTTATACTTTTAAATTTCTTTAATTTCATACATAACCTGAAAAAGAAAATTCAGTCGATCAGTCAGTCAGATAACCTCCTTTTTTTACAGAAGTCGGTTAAAAACAACCAGAAAAGCTTCAGTAACGAATCTCTGTAATTTACAGTAAGAAACAAATACAACTTTTACATTTAAGTGAACAGAACTAAAAGCAATGAGTACCTAGTTTGCCAAAAACGCCATTCTCATATCTAATTAGTGCTAAAATATAGGATGTTAGCGTAATTAGAGCTGTATGTAGTGAATCTGTGAAATTATTTATGACAATACCTAACATATGGAGCCAATTTACGTTATACGGCATAAACTTAATAAGCATTAACAACAATTACGTTGATATACACGTAAGTACTCATTAGGGGTGAACTATATGAAAATATTGAGGCCAGTCGTGGCGTATAAGGGTGTGACTGTAAGCGGGACAGGTTGTAGGTTTGATTCCCATTTGGGGAAATAAAATAGTTAATATTTTCATTTCTTTGCTCTGGGGTTGAGGCAAAGTTCGGCGTTGATTTCCACCACTCAACACACCTCCAGAATTCAGCGGAAAGTAGAGAGTGGAGTGTCTTAACATTAGGTTTCCTCTGCCCACCGGTGAGAAGCTGAATAATATAAGAAGAAGAGATATAGGTTTTGCATAATCTATAAGATTATTTTATTAAATATATTTTTTTGTATATTTTGAAAGATAATTCAGATAAATTTAAATCTATTATCCCCTTTTATGAGTTTCGACCTAATTTTATATTGTTTCCTGTTGTATTTAGCTTATTATTTATGTATTTAATGCTGACCTCGTTTGTTACAGATAGCTACTAGTACACAGAGATTCAATACAACGATCATTAATCAAACTGTCCTAAAATATAATAAGCCATATTTTGTGAGGAACGCTTATTCATTTACGTTTTTTTTAAAAAGGTAAATATAACAAGTATCTTTTTTTATTATCTACAGTACAATGCTTCTGTTTTGTTTTTCATCGAATGTAAGTGTATACAGGGTGGACCAGAAAGGCGTAAGGATTTCAAATTAACGTGGGTATAGTTAGTTTGATCCAGTTCCATGCAACGCCATGTGATTCAGGGAAAAGTTGAGGGTAGCAGGCCACGCGGTAGATGCGCCATGCGATGGACAGACCAAGTGGAAGCTGCCCTCAATGACCCTATACGAGTGCAGCAGGCAGACAGTCAACCGCGTAGAATGGCGTCGGACTGTGTGGCGTACCACCAACCTTTGAAAAAGACGACCACGACCTCTCTGTCAAGAGCGAAACGACAAAGAAGAAGAAGTTAGTTTGATTCTCGGATTCGGAAATTTTGTCACCATGGAGAGTTTCACCGACAAGCGTGCATTTTGTGTATAAGCTTATTATAAAAATGGCGAGCAATATTCCGACGAGTTTTCACGGATTTGAGGTGTCGACTCGGGGAGTGTGTATGTGAAAATGGTTGTGATGTTTTTACTTAAACGTATAATTTCCACATATTTTCTTCATTAAAAAAATCTAAACTATATATTTGTAGTTTCTTTTCTATATAATTTAATAGCCCACCTGCACAATACATAATATTAAATTGAATTTTACAAAAAAATCACACAATTTAATAGATTTATTTCGACTGTAGGCCGATCGCAATCACTTGGAAGTCTATTTTTATGAGCTGTACCGGATGCGCCATAAACTGTAGCATAAAATCAGTAAGCCTTGGAGGACGGAATATAAACGTAAACAACACTTATATTGGATACTTACATGCATTGGGCGGAATATACGGTTATCATATCGAATGGATTAGCTATTTATAGCACACATGTCGATTTAGTAAACTACATGTAACAGATATAATGTATGAAACTAAAACATCTTATTGTATTCTATTTCGTTATTTATTTCACAATTTTCTATTTTTTACATGACGTGAAAAGATTTTGATTGGGTTGACTTAGAAGTTTAATTCTTTTGTGATTCAAGGGACCATACATTTTAATTATTGATATTGACCGTTGTACATTTGGAAGTACGGAACCCTAAAAATAGAAAAAGGTGTGCATACTAGAGAAATAACTATAGTAATATATTTTTTCTCTGAGTTTTGGATGACCCAAGCCTATCAAGACTATATTGATATAATACGGATATGTTGCCATCACTGAAAATAAAAACAAAAAGAAATAATGAATCACTCTATTCACTAATTTATAGCTGGATATCTGAATAAAAAAGTATTTCTTTTTAATGTTAAGAAACTCCGTTCCCCACTTTCCAAAGAAAAAAAATATTAAATATTTCCTCAAGTCGGAATCGAACTCATAACCTTTCAGTTTACAGTCACAGGTTGTTGCCACTGCAAGAACTTTTTCCATAAATATATAAGTATTTCAATAGACAAAAAGAAAGAAAACAAATCAAAAAAATTCCCCAATCCCAAAAATTAAGTTACGTAGATTAAGTTTTATTTACATACATACCAATACTAGGCACGTGTGTAAATAAGACCGAAGTAATGACCGAGCTTAACTTATTCCACATACCCGAACCTGCAGATCTCTGATAATGCACAAGTATTTGTTTTGTTACAATCGATGTTGTAGTTTGAAACTGCAACGGCAAATCGCTGGTTTAGTTAGTTTTACTTTAAACGTTCTGTTCTACAAGCACTTATTGGTGCGACGTATGCGGAGTACAGGCTATTTTTGAATTTATTTAACAATTGTTTTACCTGTGAAATGCTTTTATTGTGCTGTTATTAGCGCTGAAAGCTGATTTTACATTTTTTTTCTCTATCCATACCTATATTATAAATTCGAAAGTAACTCTGTCTGTCTGTCTGTCTTTTACGCAATCAGGGCCAAACCGCTAATTTAAATGTGATAAAATACTTATATAAAGATACTTGAGGGTCTCGGGATGAACATAGGATACTTTTTTCCCATATTTTTAATATTTTCGATATATACCAATATGTTAAAATACTTATTAATTTGACATGCAATTTATTTCGCCATGTTAATAACAACCGTTGCAATGTCGTTTTGCTTAGCAACGATTTGCAAAGTTTGTTGTTAGAAAACGTCACCCAAAATGAGCTTGCTTAACGCATCTCTCTATTGGAAACTGAAAATAATTTAATAAATATTCGTATAGTTCAAGCGAGCGTAGCCTCCGGGGTCCACTAGTTATAGTATGAAGAGATGAGTTTTCATGAGTTAAAGCAAGACTAAATCTTTTATGATACAAGCACCTAAATCTTTCGATGGTTGCTAATAATAATAATATTGAGGGAAATTCTCATCCTCATCGCTTGTTCAGTCAAATAAAATTGGTACTTTCTTTATCTACTAGTATGAAGCTAGATCAGATATTTGTTTGTATATGGTAGATCGAGTGAACACAATGTTAAGGGAACGGGGTGTTCATTCTCCACTTTTCGATGAATTTGTCTAGGCCTTTCGTGTTGAGTGGCGGAGTTCAACGCCGCGCTTTTGCCTTGTTACCAGAGCCAATAAAATAAAAAATTGTATCTAGCTTTATTATAGTGTAATAATATTTAGCAGTTTAGTAAACCATATTTAGAAGTTAGAAAATCTTGAGTCTTCCTTAAAATATTGTGCAAAGCTGTCGCGCTTCGGTGTTAGTAAATTACATTTTATGAGAACGTTCATGAGATATTGTAAAGATTAACTAAAAATGCAACCTCGTAAAAAGGAATTTGGATATTCTTTATATTTACACATTTTTAAAGGAAAAAAGATAATATTAAATACAAAATAAAATAAAAGTGAACAAGCCAGGGCTTAAATAAAATAAATCTCAATGGGTATCAGATAAAGGTTCTACGGGCACATCAGCTTGCCGTAAATACCCTGTCTCCTGGTCATTGATATTCACGGTAATTCTTAATGCTCCGTTAATTCGTATTATTTTCTGTCGCCGTAATAAAATATGTTGGCAGGATAAAAAGATAATTGTTAAGCAGATAAGAGCTACATTTTAAATATATAAATGTCCTTACGCTTACGTGCTTGTTTCAGATTATAAATTAGTGAACTTTTTTCAGTTTCACGCTCAATCCCGCATGCAGCAGGCAGAAGGAGTATAATGTTAACACACTCAGCTCTCCGCTTTCCGCCGAATTATGAAGGCATTACGTGTTGAGAAGCGGAACTCATCGCCGCGCTCTAGAGCGAAGAAATGAAAATATTAAATATTTCATTTCCTGGAGTGGGAATCGAACCCTAAATCTGTCACGTTTACAGTCACTCGAATGCGACACTCGAATTAATGATTCTTGTATGAAAATATTTATTGTGTGCAAATTTCTTAGCTTTGGTCATACAAAGCGGGACGTTGCTTTCGGCCATACTGTAATATCTCGTACGTCTCGATTTCAAGCAGAAGTCAGAAGAGCATTTAGACAGTAGTTTCTGTCTACTCTGCTATGCGGTTGGAACGTACGGTTCAGAAGAAAAAAATATTATAGAAAAAATAACTTACAAAATTTATGTAAATATTATTTTACTATAATACAGTGATATAGTGATAATATGTTAGTCTAAAATATAAATACAAAAACTCAAGGCAAATATTTACTTCTGCTGGAATAATTTTTGGATTTCATTCAAGTACTAAAATTTACTAATAACATATGTATATCTAATATTAACGCAAATTACGTTACATTTCCACATGATTTATGAAGCGAGCGAACGCGATATCTAGCTATCAGTACTGGCCGTATATTGTGATGATATTAGCTAAGGCATTTTGTGTAAGCAGAGGCAGATAAAGTCTACGCTCGAATCGCCTTGTAGGTACCTACATCAATCACCCTGACACGACGCTAGGTTGTTCGCCTAAATGGATTATAGGAAGTCACAGCCCCACCCGTGAGAGGTGAGTATCAGATTTGCCTCGCGTCAACCAATATGTGTATATGTTATTTGGCAAAGTGCGGTGATAACGTGGAATCTCAGCTTAGAAGAGGTCTCGATGGACGACGGTAAACGGGTGATGATGGGAGTTGTTTTCTTTGGATTTTATGTCTATTTGCAATATAAAAATCTTCATAAGTAAATTAGAATAGCATTAGCATAATTGAACCTATTGTACAATAAAATGAAATAAATGAGATCATTGGGGCGCAGTTGCACAAGCATAGGACGGCGGTTCTGGGTTGGATTCCCCCTCGAGGGTTATATATTTAATATTTCGTGTGGGGAACGAAGTGTCAATGTGGTAATTGAGCCATATAGCGTAAAGCAGAAAAAAATATTTTAGTGATAAGTATGAAAAAAAGTAAAAAAATATATACAGGGTGTCCCAGGAGTCAACGATAAAACGAAAACAAGTGATAGACCAAGTCGTGACAGTTATGAGAAAAATATAAAAAAAAATCTGTGTCATGTATTTTTCATATTATATTGATTTAAAAAAATATCGGAAAAACCGACACCCTGTGATGATTTTTCAAGTCCTAAGACTACAAATATTACTCTTTTTTCATTTTTTTTTCTGTAATGTAATCATGAGTAACCCTTCTGTGAATTACAGTTTAAGATTGAAATATACCTGCATCAGTTTTCAATAAAATGTGGTGTTTTTGCCAAACATTAAATTCAAAATATTTACTATACCCAACTTTAACCAACTGTACTATAAAAAAAATGTACTACACTGTTTTTGCAAGTAACTTTAAAAGTTGGCGCATTTAATCTGGATTCCGAAATGGTACGACACTTGCTGGATTACTTCTTTGTTGAAGAGAGAAAAATCGAAATACACGATAATCGGGATGACGTTCAAGGTTTTGGTATCTTTTCCGATACATTCTAGTTGCAGCATTAGCATTACATAACCATTCTCCAGGAATGAAATGCATATTGGCAATGTGTCAAAGACCGAGTATATGGCCTGCGAGAGCCCGGACTCGAGCACTATCCTTATAAGTCCTGGGCCAGCCCCTAAGTCGGAAAAGGTTTGGACGGTATCCTGCGATCACAGACCATACCAGTGACCTCTTGCCACTTAGCCCAGGCAACGCTTATCCGACCATGGAGATCGTGATCGATGCCTCCAGACTCGTACATGACGGATCTAAGATATCTGAACTTTATCGACGTATGGGCTGACCCAGGACCTACAAGGATAGTGCTCGAGTCCGGGCTCTCGCAGGCCATATACTCAGTCTTTGACACATTGCCAATATGCATTTCATTCATGGAGAATGGTTATGTACTGCTAATGCTGCAACTAGAATGTATCGGAAAAGATACCAAAACCTTGAACGTCATCCCGATTATCGTGTATTTCGATTTTTCTCTCTTCAACAAAGAAGTAATCCAGCAAGTATCGTACCATTTTGGAATCCAGATTAAATGCGCCAACTTTTAAAGTTACTTGCAAAAACAGTGTAGTACATTTTTTTTACAGTACAATCGGTTAAAGTTGGGTGTACTAAATATTTTGAATTTAATGTTTGGCAAAAACACGGCATTTAACTGAAAACCGATGCAGGTATGTTTCAATCTTAAACTGTAATTCACAGAAGGGTTACTCATGATTACATTACAGAAAAAAAAATGAAAAAAGAGTAATATTTGTAGTCTTAGGACATGAAAAATCATCACAGGGTGTCGGTTTTTCCGATATTTTTTTAAATCAATATAATATGAAAAATACATGACACAGATTTTTTTTTATATTTTTCTCATAACTGTCACGACTTGGTCTATCACCTGTTTTCGTTTTATCGTTGACTCCTGGGACACCCTGTATGAAATTAAACTTAATAGATATTAATTAAGCTTGTCATAATCCCTTACCATTGCGCATTAACAGTGTATTATAGTAACTTCACCGCATATCTACACAGCTATGTATGATTAATATACGACTCGTATTGTATGTGGAACAATGGATTATAAACAAGCCGTAAGCGCCTAAGTTGCCTCATGAAATTTCATGGAAGTGCCCATACGAAAGCTGTAAAGACGAATATGTTTGGTGTATTTTTGACATATATTAGGTATATTACGTACATTTGTGGCGTGAATGATATTGTGCTTAGGTGATAAAATGAAAATAATTAGTGGTTGTTGCGTGCAAATATTTTTTATAGCTTAACCCTGTCTCCTGCACACAGCAGGGTAGGCAGAGGGACCCTAATGTTAAGTCACTTGGTTCCCCACTTTCCGCCAAATTCTGGAGGCACTGCGAGTTGAATGGCGGAACTCAACCCGCCTTTTGCCTCGATACGAGAGCAAAGAAATGAAATATAAATTTAAATAAAAATTAAACAAATTCTAACTCTAACCCCAACAAATATCCTCGCTACCCTCAACTTTTTTATGTTGCCAACGCTTAAAACAAAATTTATATACACAAAAAGTATTATTTAAATTTATTTTAAATAAGAAAGAAAAAATATTTATTAAGCTTAACTAGTTATTTATATTGAAACTTTAAATTATCTCCATAAAACAAGCAAAATGAAAAAAAATACTAAATAGAGTTCAATAAATATAATTTAAAACGACATCTTTTACAATATCATTTTGTAAGATAATATATTAATATGTATCGCGATCTAGACAGAAAGTTGGCTAAAGTGCTAAAGTTTAAACGTTAGTGTTTGAGTTTTGAGGGAACAACTATCTTGAAACTGACTAATGGTTTAACAAGAAAGTTCATTGTGTAAAAATGTCCAGCGAAAGTCTCTATCTTATCAAAAGACAGCATTCTAATATACAATTTTAACTGTAATTATAATATAGACATATTTAAATAATTTATGGAGTATACATATTCTTTATTGCACAAAACAAAATACAGAAATTTAAAAGAAGAGAAATTTTGTTGACAAGGGGGGCTTATTTCTAAAAGAAATCTCTTCCAGCCTACCAGTGGAAGTGGATATATGTGAAACAGCGGGGAGAGTATAGTGCATAACAGAAAAATATTATATTTGAATCTATAAATATATATATACCATATTATATATATAAACTACATATACATATATACACGTATTAATATTATTAAAAAGGTAAAATATCCTGTCATGGTTCCATATTAATGACACTTATAATTTACCTGCGATTGAACAGTACTTACAGCTGGGCTCGATGTTTATGGCTTTGATCGTGGTAAGTATACTAAATTATATATTTTGTATTATTGGTATTTGTCTATCTGATTATGGCATGACACCTCTGTAAACCGCTCTCAGGAAATGGATTCTGTGGCAAACATCCACTGAGATATCGTATTCATTTTTCAAAATTTTGTTATGACAGACAATTCAAGTATATATTAAGCAATTATATTTTGTTTTTAAGGTTCCGTACTTTAAAAGAACAAACTGAACCCTTACAGGATCATTTTGTTGTCCGTATGTCTCTATATATCAACTCCCTGTTAAGATCATTTTACTCCAGATCTCGTGGAATTATTAAGCTCAAAATTTTCAAATATTTAATATCTTCACATAGGAAAAAAACCCAAAAATGGAAATTTATAGCTCTACCATAAAAAATACAAACTTATGTTTGTAGTTCATTATTTGTCAACTTTTATTTCTCTCACGTCACGTCTTACGTTCTCCTTGACCTACATAAACATGAAATTAATACGGAACCCTTGGTGGCGAGATCGAATCGGACTGAACCGGTTTTTTAAATTTATTTACATACATATATTGAAAAGTTTATTTTTGGAGTAATTTTTACCAATCGCTACGATTACTTCAATACAAACATTCGTCGATATCTAGAACACTTAAATATTTGAAATTTGTACATCAAAGGCATGTTTGCTCTCCAAACAAGCGCAAATTACGAGCAAAGTGATAGATGAAAAATTATTCGGGGAAGAATTTTTCAAAAGATCCAATTAACTCCGAGTACTCGAAAGGGTTTGTGGGAATAGAAGGAGCAGTGACTAACGAATTTCGTTGATGCTTAAAAGCGTTCGAATTTTCGAAGCTATAGCAAAGGAATAAATTATGGCCAACCTCAGTTTACGGTTTTGCTGAGGCACCATCCTACTAAACATTTTAAAAATACAAACGTACAGCTTGCATATAATATTATATGCAGGCTGAGAACTAACGTTTTGTTTTAAGATAAACATTTTTGAAACAGTATAATTTCAATTTTATTAACAATAATCTTTCCATTTTGTTTTTACGTGTATTTTAACATGTAGGGGCCGTCGTGGTGCAGCGGCACAAGAGTATGGCTGTAACGTGACGGTTGTGGGTTCGATCCCATTCGAGGAAATGAAATATTTATTTACGTTTATATTTTCATTTCTTCACTCTGGTGTCGAGGCAAAGCGCGGCGTTGAGTTCTGCTCCTCAACACGCAATGCCTCCAAAAATTCGACAGAAAGTGGGAAACGCAGTGTTTTAACACTAGGTTCCCTCTGCCTACCCTGCTGTGTGAGGGATACAGCGTGGAGCTGATTTTTTTTTATTTTAACGTTCAACAACATAATTTTCAAGTAAAAACCATATTCGGGCGTACTACATTATATTTATATAAAAAAAGGTAAGCATGACGTTTTTGTTTTCAAGGAAAGCGCGTAGATGCATAAAGTATCTACAGCTGCGGGCGAGAAAAGCGAACACAAATTGTGTCTGTACATTTCTAAAAGCACTGTCGCGAGCGCGCACCAAAGTTTCTAGATATTTATCAAATCGTCCTCTCTGTTTCGCCCAAAGCGGCGCCTGGTATCTATCATCTTATTTCAACAAACATACCCATGGGCCACAATGAAATTTTTACAACGTTTGTTCTATCTTTTATTCATGTTCAAAAACTATATATATTTTTTTAAATATGCAACAAAAAACTTACAAACTACTAAAAATTAAATTAAAAAAAACTAAATTAAAATATTGTTTTAGGCGATGAATCGTTTGAACGTTTAACTCGGAAAATATGAAAACTTACAAGTATCGATAAATAAATTCATATCGATTCAATTCACAGTTGTTTTTAATATTTGGTCGCGAAAATTACTTTCATGTTATTATACGAATCATGTTGTTTCATGTTTTAAAAGCATTTCATTGTTCGAAGCGTGCAACGTAGTTACGTAGAGAAAATGGGATGGTGCATTTTCCTTCCTGCGCCTTGGGCTGCAAAATGGAATGACTAAGGCTTTTAATTTCCATATTGTTTTAAGTAGAATTACTCGAGACGTTCGTATAATTTAGTATATATGTTTAGGTTTAAGAAATCCATATAATCATGTTAAATTACAAATTTTAACTATTTCACAGACCTGTAAGAAATAAACAGTGAAAAATAAAAATCCAATTTATACGAAATAGAAGAGACAGTGTCTGTCTGGAAATGTAATAGTTGTGGGTCCACTCTTGGTAAATTAATTATATTTTCTTCCTATCTCTGGTACAGCGAAGGGTGGCGTAGAGTCCTATCACTCAATTAGTTATCAGTGTTTAAATATCAAATATTGCAATACTAGTAAAATAACATATTATATTAGAGAAAATATTTTTCACAACGTAATAATATTACTGTCTTGTTTTCCCACAGTTTCAGACAGTAGATAGCTTCTAGGCATTGTAGTAATAAAATGAATACTGAATACAAATTCTAGTGACAATTTAGCTAGCTAAGTTAGCAGTGAAGTTGGTAAAAATTCGGCTACTTGGTGATGAACACATATTATTTGATTCATGAGAGATTTGAGACGGACATTCTACAAAATTATTGTAGAGAAAACTCCAGTCTAGACCAATAACGACGAAACTTTTCGAAATATATTACGAATATTCAATTCATTTTACATTTCTGATATGAATATCAAACGGTGTACCCGATTTCAAATGTACGTCAAATATGTAACACGTAACACGTTTTGTATGAGATGAGATGAGATGAGAAAACTACGGTCATATTGGAAAAAGTATTCACAATAGAACTCATATGAGGACACATTGTCTGGAGCGGAACTAATTAGTGGTTTTATTATTAGACTTGCTGGTTTAGTTACGAGTGAAGTTATGAACGTAAAATAAGTAAATAGCAACTTTAGGGCGTCGTTACAATGAAAATGTCACTTTATGAAATGGGCTGTTGATTAATGGAGTTGGAGTGGTAGGCGGTGCTGGTCGGTTTTCTTCCTCGTTTATTCATTTGGTATCCCTTGTCAGAACGGAATAATGTCATAAATAATCATCTAGAATATTTTACAGCGTGTGAGTTGCGATAAAAACTGCTATTTTACTTTTATAATTGTCTATAGGCGCCATGCTGATATCATTATTATTTCTCTACTGAAATGCAGGCTTTATACGGTAAAAAGGTTCAAGCAAGTGGCATTATCTATGGAACTATCAATTAAATTGTGCCGGTTAGTGCGAGCTTTTAATGTCATTCTGATAATTTTATTTATTGATGAGATATAAATGAAGCCTTTTTTATATAATTATATTACTCCAGATTTTATTTATTTACTAATTGATACTTCCAGTATGTAAGTACATACAAATAAACATACTAGTAATTTGGGACCTTCTCTTCGTAATATACGGACCACCATGTATTACACTGTTAACGTATTTAATGGTCCATAAAATTGATTAAAATATCTAAACATTTTGAATTAATTGTGTAATTTTTTTCACACATTATTTTAAGAGGCAAGATAATTGAGGCTGTCATGGCGCAGTGGCACAAGCGTGTGACTGTAACGCGACGGTTATGAGTTCGATCTCCTCTCGGTGAAGTTAATTGTTATTTATTAATGCAAACCAAGGCAAACGAGCGGCGTTGAGTTACGCCACTTAACACGCAAAGCTGTCGCAACTTAACACTAGGTTCCATCACCCTGTTTGTGGCACACAACGTGAAACTAAAAAACTAATATTCCTTTAAATAGAATACTATCTCAAATAATTATCTAAATATCTACTTATTGGAAGCACAGAGGTAAAACAGAAACAATAAAAGTCATACAATTTGATAACAACAGCAGACAGTATAGGTATGAAACGTCGGTGCTGATAAATGGCGCGAGCGGCCGTAGTTTATTCATTGCTCCCGCCGAAATCATTACAAAACCCTAAGGAACCACGAACAACCTGTACGATTAATATTAAAAGGTCGATAGCTTTTACTTCGTATCATTTTATTTATTTCAAATTATATATTTTTTTATTGAAACGAATTGTTTTGCATTTTTAATCAGCTTCACGCTGTATCCCGCACTCAGCATGGTAGGCAGCGGGAACCTTCCCCACTTTCCGCCAAATTGCCCATTGCTGAGCTGCTTTTACATTTTTTTAAATAAAAAAAAATATACTTATAATCTATATATATAAGAAAAACCATTCCTATGGTGGGGCAAGTATCCAGGCCATGTGTCGCTAGGGATCCAAAGCCGTACTGATGCTGTCGCCGTCTCAAGCAGCACTGATTTATGCATTCGGCTCTCGATTCAACAGTCAAGCAATAACCTCTTGAGATGTTAGTCTAGACTTTTCGCTATTAAACCGTAACCGAAACGGCCAATTTGAACATTGACAGTCGCATCGACGTATGGTAGTAGTGTCATTGGCCATTATCTTATTATTATTATGTGAAAGAAAAATAAAATAAATCAGCTTCACGCTGTATGTGAGTTTGTGTTCTCTCTGCCTACCCTGCTATGTGCAGGGCACCATCTAGTGTCCTAAAACTCCATTCTCTATTTTCAGACTTGAAATAAGTTCTTATTTATCGAGTCACTCAAGTNCCATACAAACTTTCAACCCCTTATTTGCACCCTTAGGGGGAGAATTCTAGAAAACGATGAAACACGTGTTCAATTAAATACTTTTAAAAATCTAAATTTCAAATTTTATAAAAATCGGTGCCGATTTAAATTTTTTTCCATACAAACTTTGAACCCCTATTTCACCCCTTTAGGGTTAAAATTTATCAAAATCCCTTCTTAGTGGATGTCCAAATTACGAAAGTAAACTTTTGTCCAAATTTAAGGTTTCTACCATCAACAGTTACGGCTGTGCGTGCATCTTACCTCAGTCAGTGAGGACAAGTCCTTTTATATATATAGATATTTAAAATAATTGTTTTGTATTTTTAATTAATCAGCTTCACGCTGTATCCCGCACTCAGCATGGTAGGCAGCAGGAACCTTCCCCACTTTCCGCCAAATTGCCCATTGCTGAGCTGCTTTTAATTTTTTTTAAGTAAAAAAAATATGCTTATAATTAAAAATATAAGAAAAACCATTCCTATGGTGGGGCAAGGATCCAGGCCATGTGTCGCTAGGGATCCAAAGTACTGATGCTGTCGCCGTCTCAAGCAGCACTGATTTATGCATTCGGCTCTCGATTCAACAGTCAAGCAATAACCTCTTGAGATGTAAGTCTAGAGTCTAGACTTTTCGCTATTAAACCGTAACCGAAACGGCCAATTTGAACATTGACAGTCGCAGACGTATGGCAGTATTGTCATTGGATATTAGTAGTGTCCTAACACTGCATTCTCTACTTTCAGACTTGAAATAAGTTTTTATTTATCGAGTCACTGAAATGAAAGTATTGTCTACGTTATCTAAGATATGTGCTTATATATTATCATTATAGCCCAACTAAATTTCGTAACACGTGGTCTAGAACCAGAGTGAATTAAAATAAATAACGTTTAAATTGGTCCGCTTGACAGTTACGAGGCCGCAACATGTGCTCACAGACATACATAAGTAGGCTTAAAACTTGATACTGTCCTTCTGCGTAGGGGTTGAATATCAAGAACTATCTATTAAAATTTGCATATTTATATGATACTAGCGACCCGCTCGCGGCTTCGCCCGCATATACTCATCTGATTTATTTTTGTGATATCATAACATTATAATTTTAAAGATTATATCAATATTATCACATGCAATTCTTTATATTGACATGAGTTTTAGAGTAAGTTTTTTTAAAAACTGAATCTAAGTCGGCTTAGTCGTTTCTAAGACCACAAACAAACAATTTTAAAAATCATTGTTTTGATTTCTATTACATTAATAAATGTCCCCAATAACAGATTTTCTCATTTATACAGACATCGATAAGTTTCAGTGTTGCCATATGTAGGAACTATGCATGTATAAATTTAATGTATAAGTCTTTATATACATAAAAGATATAGAATAAATATATGACAATAGGAACAAATATTTTTATATTTCCGTATTTCCTCTTGAATGACGAATGTTAATGACATTTCGGATAAAAACAATACATAGCAAATGAAAAATAAATATAACACGCCAGTTCAATTTAGATGGAAATATAACAATAATGCGTGGAACGAAATTAAAAACGTTCAGTAAATATTTTCTGGGGTTGCCATGAATGAAATTGTATTCCAATATGGCGGATGGGGCATTGAGAGATGTTTAAATAGGCTGCTAATCCCACCAATATTGAAATATCTGCGACAATATTCAGGCGGGACGCGGTGATCCGGTTTTATTAAAACATCGTTTTACATGCGAAAGTGGAAAAAACGGAGGTACGCCACTATAACGTGCTCGCTATCGTCTCTGCGTATTAACTGCGCTACAATGGGTATTACTTTTTCAGGTTTCCAAGAGCGAGCTAAACCTGGCCGTTTTGGTGGAAATTCAAAATATGAGTAACATGAAGTTTTTTCGTATCTACTTATTAGTTTTTGAAAGGGCTTCAAGGGCTCCAGTGCCATTGTAAATGCGACGGAGATATATTATCATTATGCCACTCAACAAGCATTAACTCGATATTTCAGAGGCAAGTAGGAAACGGAGTGTCTTAGCACTAGGTTCTCTCTATCTACCTGCCGATGTATAGCGTGAAACTAGATAAAGAAAAATTATATTAAAAATAATTTATATTAAAAAAAATTTATTCAATATTTATCATCTAAGGAACCAACACAATAAATCAGGCCAGTGGGCATTACACAGCATGAAGCTGATTTGATTTTTATATTTCTTCAACTTTTCTAAAAATATGTATCGACTCGACGTACTCGACACCAGAGCGAAGAAATGAAAGTATTAAATATTTTATTTCTTCGAGTGCGAATCGACTCTACAACCTGTCGCTTTAACAGACACACACTTGTGGTGCTGCGCCACGACTGGTCTCAAATAAAATAAAATATTATTCTAGCGATTATATCGATCGATACTGCAGTAACAATAATAACATAGTGTTAGAAATAGGAGAAATCGGAGAGTTTTTTTAAAAAACCACGATAAAACACATACCGTCTATATGTTTCCAACGTACTCGGATAGAGGTTCCACGTAATTACAATAAGTGACAACAATAACTCAACTCACTCAATAACAACACTACACACTAGATACCTTCCAATCAGGGCTTCCGCCTACAAGCAACTGTTCCCGTTTGACACAATTCCACTACTTTTACAGTCTTTTTCACCTCAATCTACCCACTTTTACACGAGTACGCTAAAAGTAGATATATTTATAGCTCAACAGTGCAAGGTGAGAGAAAAATATAAATTTCCACGTAGTAATACGCAAATTGGCGTATGTAACATAAAAGCAAGATAGTGGCATCCGACAGAGCAAAATGAAATGTGATTTGTAATATGGGAAAATGTTTTACCTAATTTGTATTTTCGTTTAACGTACTTTATTCCTTTTTTTGCTATAATATAGTATGTAATGTCTCTTAATATTTAAAAAATATGTTGTATTTTAGTAATTTTCTTTATGTTATTTATTATTTCAAAGCAAAAAAAGTACGATGATTGTATTGTGCATTGGGATTTACCATGGTTGTTTGGTTGGTTGGTTGGTTTGGATGGTTGGTATGACATCTCCATGAGAGAGAGCTTGCCGAGGCAAGTCGTGGTGTAGGGGCATAAGCGTGTAAATAAAGGAAACAAATTCGTTTCTCCCTCGAGGAAATGAAATATTTAATATCTTCATTTCTTCGCTGTAGTGTCGAGGCTAAGCGCGGTGTAGAGTTCCGCCACTCAACACGCAGTGCCTCCGGAATTTAGCGGAAAATGGATTTGGGTTTAATAGGTACTAGACTCCCTCTGCTTACCCTACTACTTGCGAAAAAATTAAATATCTCTTCATGAATGTTATAATATCTTCGCCAATCCAAATATATGTTAGAAAAGCGTAGAACCGAAGAACAATATTTAAAATATAAAATAATATTTTTCTTTTATATATTTAAATAATATTAAATACATATTATTATAGTTTCAGCGAGTGAAGTCGCACGAGGGTTGCTAGTTATAAATAAGAACCTAACCTAGGTTCTTATAGAACGAGACGCTACTAAATGTTACTTAGGGTGAATACATAATTTTTCCAGAAAGACAGGAATGATTCCTTTTATGTTTCCATGTAACAAGTATTAATGGTCCAGGCGGACCACCTTCCACGGTTTCTGTCATTTGCGAGCAATTAGGACCCTCGTTTCATAAATTGCGTAAGAATATGATTAATATCATTTTTTATTTGTGATTCAAGACTATTTAAAGCTTAGGTTTTCAGTTTAACAATAAATTGAAATTTTCATAATTTATGTACATTAGATGTTTATAATATATGAATATAACTTATACAAGTACCTACATAATATTTTACAAAGACTTGTATTTATTGTCACTAAAACATATATAAAATCATTAACTTGAAGAACCATAAAATTGTCTACTTACATTATTTTTATTACAGAATACTTGTATTTAATATAAATATTCCAATCCTTTCATATGGAAATTCTATTAGGATTTATCGCATCAAAGCGTAAGGGAAAACTTCGATGTAGAATCGAATTTACAACGAATTTTTAGTGGATGCGCGTTTCTCCTTACCAATCCGTTTTGGAACAGCGTCCAAAGCTGGTTGGAAATACTAAATGAAAAATACAACCAACGGCTTACTCTAAGTTCACGAATAAGCTTCGTTGAAGAAAGGAGTGAAAGAAAACAGAAAGAGTTCTGTTTTCTCTACTCAGCTTACTTTTAATATTTCTTTGTCAGTTCATTACTTATCGTATCGTTTGTTTTTTCAGGTTGACGGTGTATCCTGCATATAGCAGGGTACAAACGGAATCTAGTGTTAAGACACTCCGTTCACTACTTTTTGCCGAATTTTCATTTTGAGTGGCGGAACTCAACTGTGTACTTATAGAAGAGTTAGTAACAATTACTTACTGTACTTGTTTAATTCAGTAGATATTTTTCTTTATTTTCAAATAACATCTCTGACAACTGTATTGAGTGACGATAACTTTGTATTTGAAAGGCTAAATAGATTATTTAGGATTCCACAACAATGTTATCCTATCCGTTATTCATTAGATTGTGCTGCTTGCAAATTAAGTTGGCACTGTCCCAGAAATTGATATTTTCAATCTCCTATATAATAAGGCCGGCTGTCTGGAATCCGTTAAAACAATAGATAGCGACGTCTTTTAGATTCACATAGATGCGGGAGGATATTTGTAGGTATAATAACATTTTAACTGATGACTTTCTGTTCGTGTAAGGTATGAGAAAAAAATCTATGTATATATTGGGACTACCTAGTAATAGACTTAAAAAATGATTTTAATTTTTTTTGTCTGTATGTCGGTTTGTCTATTTGTCTGTGCGTTTATGGTCGTTGCAGTTTTCACTATTGTATTTTAGCAAACTTAACGATTCACGAAACACCTCTTCCACATAAAAAAATATAATAAATTTTTTAACCAAAAATGTTAAAATATTTTTTTTTTCTTAACTGTTCAAGAACCTATAGATGAGATTAACAGGTACAGTAATTTCAGTTTCATAAATTAACTATAGCTTAGTATTATTAGTTTGGGCTAAAATCAACTAATATAAAAACTAATAAAAAAATCAACTAATATAAATAAGATATATTTATCAAATAAGATATATTTATATTAGTTGATATACATTTTCTTATCGTTTTTCATACCAATTCATAAGTGGACACAATTCCATAAAATCTATGTTCATTCATTTTAAAATGCACCGCGGAAAGGAAGTGATTATTTTAATGGTGGGAAGTCATAAAAAATGTTGGTGTTGTCGTCATTAATGTGATGGACAAAAAATTATTTTTATGATAAAAATCCGTAACAAATGTAGGTGAAGTGCCAGCGAAAGATATTTAGGAATAAATGGTTTAACGTTTATAGAGAATACCGCAAAGTTTTTATAACAGCGAAATTATACAAGCAAAGGCTATTGTTATACCGTTTTTTATATTAAAAATGTTTACGATATAAAGAAGATACTATATATTTGTATTATCTGTCTACAACGGAGTATAGCGATGAAGATTAAAAAAGTAGTTTTCTTAAATTTTGATATTCAAAAGGAGACTAAAACATAATATATTAGTTATATTTTTAGTTTATATTTGATTTAGATGTAACTCATATACATTTCATATTAAAATTATTTCGTCATGACCGTGACCCAATTATGTAGATCTGATAAAAATATAAATTAAGGAAATTGGGCTTAATGTGGCTCTATCAATATTTATGCTTTAAAAATGGGCGAAGGTTTTAATGGCAGAATGGACGGGGAGGATGCAAATTACGTATTATACATACTTCTCAAAACTTTAGCTTTGGTAAAATGACGTAGGTCTGGGTGTACTGGGATCTCAGTCTACATGTATATATATAAAAATGTATTTTAAAAACAATACCTAACATTTTTTAAAAAATCAATAAAAAAATCAGCTTCATGCTGTATTCCGCACATATCAGGGTAGGCAAAGGGAATTTAGTGTTAAGACACTCTATTCCTTATTTTTTGCCTAATTCTGGAGGCATTGCGTGTTGAGTGGAGGCATTGTTATAGAGGGTGGAATTGTCAGCACCACTTTAAATTAAACCACAGTTTTAACTACTCTATAAAAGCCTTATATAATTCAGAAATAAAATAATTCCCTAAAATGAAAAAGTTATTTTTTCAAATAAAATAAATAATAAAATTATCGATGTAAAATAAAACGCCATTTGTAAAGTATAACATAAGTACACACACACTTACTTGTCAAAGCGGTATCGTCGCACATGTATGTGTGCGTCACACGAAATACAGGTATGGATAAAAATCGTGAAATGAAAAAAAAATCCTACGTCCAAGCTGTTGAGGTATCATGATTAATTTCTTTAGTTCTGGGCTTAAAATATTTTACCCTATATGCAGTTTCAGTAAAAGGAGCGCTGCCTCTTCCACCTTGTATATTTTAAAATCTTTAAAATGATTTATGTTATAAACAAAGTAAGTTGTAAAAGCAAAATACACCTCGTTGGGAGATCCCGATTGTGTAATCTTCAAACGTCCAGAACACAATAATCGTGGCATTACTGTTCAACGCCCCCGCCTCGGTCGCAGATAAATCCTTGTAAACAAAATTGTAACTGTCATCGATATCCTTCTTTATGATTTCACCGTTCAAGGAAACGTGAAATTCAAATCGTATGACATGAAATTTCTCGTGCAGGGGCGCAAAGTGTGATTTTAAATGCGACTGGTTGTGGATTCGATTCCCAGTCGAGGAAATGTTAATTCTTCGCTCTGTGTGAAAGTGAACGGAGTGTTTTAATACTAGGTTCCCTCTGCTTAAGCTGCTGTGTGCGGGATACAGCGTGAAGCTGATAAATAAGTGAAATGAAACCTTTTTACATACCACGCATCGAGCAGTAGAGCCGTATGTCTGTGTATACATATATATACATATACCTAATGTATCGTATGTGTAATCTCAAAACAGTTAAAAGCTTTTTAACGTACGCCCCTTGGACAATGACTTTGACGGGGCGTTATTATGTTTTATTCTCCCTCTCGACACCTTATTATTTTTATACTTTTCTTTTATACGAGGTTATCGGCTATAAAAAAAGAAATGTTTCTTGCTTGATTGAACCCTCGTGAGGCGCGTATTTTATTTCCTTATAACTTAGCAATATAATGTGACATATTCTTAATATTAAACAATGACAGTGAATATGTTATTGTTTTATTCAGGAGGATATATCCCGTATTAAGGAGAGGAGGCAGAGAGAATTTAGTGTTAGGACACTCCGTTCTCCACTATTCGTCGAATTTTTCGAGGTATTGCGTGTTGAATGGCGAAACCAACGCCGGCCTTTTTACATAGCGAAGAAATGAAAATATATAAAAAATAATAATGTATTGATTCCCCATTCTGTTCTTAATTGGTTCATTTTATTAATAATTCTACAATGTAGAAGAACTTTAATAACCTTCTGCCATAAAATTGGTAATATTAAAGTAGTTTACAAGGATCCGGTGATAAGTGGGTGTGATAAATTGATGTCTCATTTTATAATAGAGCGTGCGGTGTTGCAAGGCAGGAAAGCGGGGTTTATGGCTAATATGGTGCACAGGCAACCCACGGCAAGGAACTTAGTTGCATTTTGCATAAAATCGATATTCTTGTGGAGGTCTTGTAATAATAAATGCGTCTGGAAGAGTATTACAGTCTTCTCGTGATATTAGTATTAAACAATAAGATATATGGTTAAGAACTTGATAAATAAATATGAGGGCAAATTAGTAGGGTTTTGGAGTAAAGTGATACAATAATATAATCGTTTTTTTATTTTAGTTTTTTGGCGGATAATATTAATGATACTGTATTTTTTTCTAATTATTAAGCTATAACGTCTTACTACAAAACTTAAAAGATAAAAAGTCTTTTACTTTTTTAAAATTTATTTTCTGCATGATATTTCTTTACATTTATAGTTATCATATCTCAATTTGCACAAGCAATATCTAGCTCGGCCAAATTAAAAAAATCGATGGCAGGTACCTAAACCTTATATAGACATGGATAGATTCATTCTGACTACTTGAAATATTGAATGGGATAATTTTTTTTTAATTGAATAAAATGAATATAAATTACAAACGAGATAGACTTGAGCAATTATTATCCTCACAAATATTAAAATCTTCGTGGCAAGAATATAAACAGAAAAAATAATAACAAGATCATTTATAAAGATTTAAAGGACATTAAATAATGTCTCTCATTAAAACGGTTGAGCGCAAGTATATTTAAATTTTACGTTTACCTCGCTTTATTTATGTATTTTCGTTTCAGTTCGTAGATCTGTTTTAGAATTTTACAAGTCCTTGGTAAAAAATTTCAAATGAGCGCACCTCAAAGAGTTTACGTCCGATACGAGAGCTACCTATGTTGGGTGCACCAGAACCAAAAAATCTGTGAAAAGTTGTATAAAAAACGTTGGTTGCCAGAGCGGAGGCACGCCAGGCGTCCGTCCCTCGGGCAGCGGCTGTCATCGCATGCAGTTATGAATAGAACCGACGATGCCTCCTCTAAATTTAAAAACTGGTAGAGCTGGTTTCAGTCTCGTCAGTTACTCTCAGACTTGGCTGGCGTAAGTGCATTAAGGCTTCAGTGTAGTCAGGTACCCTCGCCTATTATTTTATGCAAAACAAACTTCACCAAGAATAAATATGTAATAATTTTGGAAACAATAGCGGTTTTCAACCCGAGATTTCATGTTTTCTGTTAGCTAGTAATGCATGAGTATCATCGAGATGCGACAGATAAGAAATGAAAGTTTCAAAGTGTTAGTTTCTATTATCACAAGTAGGTCGCGGGAATAGTTTGCGTACTATAATAAGACGCCTTGAGGGTATTTGTCAGTGCTTTTCTTTAAATGAGTTTCCTCGTGGAGAATATTTTAAATGTTAGTTTTTTTTTCACATTTTTGTTCTTTTTTATTTTTATTTAGTGAATAGACTTTTTGTATTAAGCTCGTGTGAAGATAATTACTGTAAAAAACACAGCTTAACGCCGTATCCCGCAAACAGCAGCCAGTCAGAGGGAATTTAGTGTTAGGACATTCTATTTCCCATTTTCCGCTGAATTCCGGAGGTATTGAATGTTAAGCGGCGGAATTCAACGCCGTGATCTGCTTCGAAACAAGATGGAAGAAATGAAAATATTCATTTGTATTTAAAAAAAAATTGACATATTATGTTTTTATAATTTATATTTCTATTGGAAAATACAGGACAAAACTACAATATATATAAAGGATAAATTATAAACAATATGTTTTATGTAAAAGTTTATTTATTTAATAACTTTACAGAAACAGCTAACGCTATAGTTAGGTAGTCATCAGTTTCAACAATGAAATGTATCTTCGGGATATGTTTTTCTAGGATGTGGAGTCCATATTAAAAGGTAACCTACTAATTAATACCTATGGTATTATACATACATATATGCTTACATTGTTTTTAGCTCTTAAGAAATTTACAACAAGGTTTTTTTTTTAAATAATTTTGTTATAATAAAAATATGCAATTTACGTTGGATTAGAAAATATTATATTATTATTAGTTTAACACGATTCTATTTTTAATTACTATGATTAATATAAATTAATTTCAAAATATAAAACATATATATTTTTTAAACAGAATTAATAATTTAGTTCTTTACAATCTAAGGCTAGGTATTAAGAAAGATAAATTCAAATCTATATGGACATATTTAAGTTTTTTTACAATATTAATGTACGTATACATAAGGCTGTTTAATACAAATAATAATATTACTATTTATTTTCCAAAGCACACCATATTGTCTTTATTGCCAAATAATAATACTTAAATATTATTTACACATATTGCACTATATTTGGCAGAATAATACGAATTATTTTTACATATATATACTCGTATGTACAAATGTAAACAATGACTATTTGTTAATTTCTATTATTAATAATTAAAATACAGTTTCAAATTGTTTTGCTGTTACAATTCATTTAAATCTTCAGTTATAATTGAATTTCTATTATTATGTTTTGAGAATGCAGTAGTTTTTCTCTTTACACATAGATAGGTAGATTTTTTTACATTAAACTTTATTTCCTTTTGTTAAGACAATTATTTGACTATATTCACTTGTCAAAATGAAGTCTTACATATTTTATACGTATATTTTTGGAGTGGATGTTAAAGTTTTACAATATTTGCACACTTACAAAGTTGAGCTCGGTTCGCTTTGAAAATCAAATATGAGGGCAATTAGTATTGTAGAGCTTTCGAAGTGGAATTTCAAAATTATAACAGACATTATAAAATAATAATTAAGTAATAAAGTATAATATTTCGTTATAACGTCGTTAGTACTATAGACGTTATATTCAATGCACCTACTTAAATAAATTTCAACGTTAAGACGCTATCACAGGCCCTGTTGGACGTCTCTATAAACAACAATTTTTATTATATTTTTAACAATTCTTGGCTCGACAATTTTAGTTTTCATCAAATTTTTGTTTCGATGTTAGAAGTAAAGTTTAGTAAATAAATACATATATAACGTAATAAATAAAATGAATAATATTAATAGTTGATATGTACATCTGGCTTACAAATAGCAGAATTTCGATCAGATAAGATATGGCACGATTACCGTAAAATCTATCAGTCTTTTTATAAAGATACGAATCGATTCACATCTAAATACAATAGAGTCTATCAATAGCTTTTAGTGAACTGGTTCTTAGTGCAAAATAAATTAAATTGCTGAAATGTTTACAGAAATAAATCAAATTACATTCAGAACAAAATATTTCCAAGTATAGCTAAATAGCACAATTCGCTTCGTTGAAAATCGTTTTAAGTTATAATAGTTCTTCCCTAGGAAATGTATTTTACTTGTGTCTTGAAATTACAAGCCACACGTAGTTAGTTTATTTTTAATGAATACTAGCAAACTGGGTTTTCGATTTATTCGATGTTTGAGAATTTAATTCATATATAATTTTAAACAGAAACTACACATTTACTATATAGTAATATATACATTTTTAACAGCTATAAGTAACGTCTTAAAAATAACCGATGTAAGTTTAATTATTAACTTTCACATTTTTACAGTTACTTGGCACTACGTACATTAATTAAGCGGTAAGGTGTCAGCTAAGGAGTGCTATAGTGAGAGCACTATACACAACCCCATGGATCGTTGAAGAACTGGAAGACTGTGTCGATTCGTAATCTGCATACAAAATGTTTTATTATTAAATTATTAAAATAAATTGTGTATTCATTTTAAATTAAATACTATTTTTTAACCGACTTCTGTGAGAAAAGGAGGTTATCAGTCCGACTGTATTTTTTTAATGTTAGTTACCTCATAACTTTTCAACCAACCTCAAAAAAGAGGATGTTCTCATTTTCAAGTTTCAAGTCGGTTTTTCTTTTTGTTAAAAATTAATTTATTTTCTCATATTATTCTCATCTAGTTTCTTTTTTTAATACAAAAAAAACTACATTGAAAAATCACGTCGATGTTGTTGATATACACATACGAAAGTTACAATATCGATATAACACGGATAGTCTAAATAAACGTTACGGTTTTTTTATCTTTTGCTACAAGGTAATTTAAACGTTTAGTAGTAATGACCATATTAAATTTATTTTTTCGTATGAATTATGGTTACAGCATATAGTCAATATTAAGAAAAAAATCTAAAAAGTATTCGTTATTTATATTTAATTAAAAACACAAACTTACCGACATCCTTCCATTCTTCAACTTCATAATCACCTATGACTCTATTCTCAGCGGAGCTATCCCGCCATCGATTCTTATGTTTACCTTTAAAAACCATTTCTGTTAAATCGAATTCGGAAAAAGGTATCTACGGAAAGTTTTATTATAACAGCCTGGAACACTAAAGGTTTTAGACTAAGCGCGATATATGACGTCGTAAATGTATAGGGAAGCCCAAATTTGTAACAATAAAACGTACATTGAAAGTCAAAGAGCAAACAAAATCGCTTTTCCTACAATAATATTACTAACGATCCAATTGTACGGAAGCATTGGGCATCGGCGGCGAAACCAATAAATACAGAATTCACCGCCGACCTTTCTCGAATGTATAAAAGGCACGTGGGCCGACGGAACTTTTCACAGTATTGCCCTTCTAATCGTGCTATACTGAATTTCAAAATTTTCCAATAAGCAGTTGTAGAGAGAGGTTCGAGATGAACATGAAAAATTAATTTCGGAAATGCCCAACTCGAAAGGGTTTCGTTGGTGTTACCTGCTTAAATATTCATAAAACGAATAATTTTCTATCTCGTTTTCGTCTTATCGCATTGATTTAGTATAATTATATTCGTTAATAAATCTTTCAATACGGATAGTTACCTTTTTTCCTTTGAGGGAACGTTGGAACGTAATTGATAGTTGTACTCGTGGTTGATGGAGCTGGTATCTCTGTATGAAACGTAAAAATATTTTGTAAATAAAAGTATGTTTTTCTAGCTTCACGCTGTATCCCGCACCTAGTAGGGCAGGTAGGGGGAACCTGGGAACCTATTTTAAGACCTACTCTGGGACATTGCGTGTTGAATGGTGGAACTCAACGTCGTGCTTTGCCTCTTGTTCCTGTTCAAATTATTCTAAACTAGAAACAAATATTTTAGAAATTAAACATGATTGAGCTAACATCTTCCACGGAGAAATTTGTAATCGTCGTCGTCGGCAATTCCATTATCGTAATTATGACCTTGATAACTAATATCCATTAAGTAGTAATTTATTTCATAGAAGCCATTACACCCCAATGGCCCAGCACGTCCAACTGTAAAGACGATGGTTGGGGCTTCGAGTCCACACGGGAGAAAAATACTTTAATTCCTTCGCTCTGAATACAAAACAAATAGCGGCGTTGCGTTCCGTCACTTAACATACAATATCTCGAAAGTTTAGTAGAGAACGAGGAACGCAGTATCCTAAGACTAGCTTTAAACTAATTAATATTAATTAAATCAGTAAAAAATAAGAGTGGGGTTGACTTCCACCACTCAACACGCAATGCCTCCGAATTTCGGCGGAATTTGAGGAACGGAGTGTCTCAACACTAGGTTCCCTCTACCTACCCTGCTGTGTGCGGCATATAGCGTATAGCTGATTTAATTTTAATAAAAAAAATGATATAGTACCTAAAAAGATAACATATGAATATTCTACTCTAGAACCACAGTTGTAAACAGTAATATATTTAGTTTATGCGGTTAATATCCTTACCGTCGAGTCGGATAAGGCCGTCGGTCTCGCCGAGTGAGTTTCTGGCCACACAGCGGTAAGATGAGAAATCTCTGGATGCCACTTTGCGTATAGTGAGCGTCATTTTTCTGCTGTAACCGTCGTCACTTAATACTGTAATATACTTGTTACCTGTAAACAAGATATATTATATTTGTGCACTTTTTAACTTCTTATTCATATTTAAAAGTAAAAAATGATAATAAATATATTTATATTATGCTAACAAAATAAATAAATTGTAAAACGCGTATAAAATTTTCGACGTAGCTTAATGAGAACGTATATAGATAGGCTTAGTGGTCAAAGCACTTGGACAGTATCCAAGAGGCGCAGCTTCAAATTCCACTACGTTTAAATTATTACACGTTTCTAAAAAAGTATTTTTCTTTCCTAAGTATGGAATTGTACTATTAAAAGTTACTAATATTTATATTTGTTTCTAATTGAGGTTTAATTAATTATAACCACTATTATATTTATAAGGCATTTTGTTATCTATACCAATTAATTATTAAGTAAATTTGAATTAAATTAAATTAGATACTAACCCGATATAATCATATCGCCGCGTTCAGTGGTCCAATAGTTAATAGGGGAGGGGTAGGCTTCAGTGTGGCACTCCAGCGTTACGTCCTGCCCTACATATGCAGCTTCCAACTGATTCGGGATCGATAACATCGGCGGGACTGCATACAAATATGACATTCCAATATCAATATTTTTAAGCGAAAGTGGGTAGTATAAAATTTTATTTGATATGATTATAGCTTAGGTTTTATTTAGTATGTTATTTTAAGAAAAAATCTGCTATATGAAAAAAAAAGAGAATTCAATATAATAATATTTAATATCATGAGAAGCCAGTTATTTTGCAAGGGCACAAACGCACTGTAAACGTGATTGTAAGGTTACGGGTTCAATTCATATTAGAGGAAATGAAATATTTATTTTTCCGTGTCGAGGCAAACCGCGGCGTTCAGCTCCGCCATTCAACATGCGATGCCTCTAGAATTCAGCGGTAAGTTGTGACTACCCTGTTCCATGCAGAATGCAGTGTGAAACTGTATTTTGTATATTTTTTCTATTTTTACCCAATGTCATCAAGTTAGATCCTTCTCATTACGGTTTAAGATAACAAACAGCGGTATACCGTTAAGATTTAAACGCCGTTATAGCGGAATCAGAGGACGAATTCACAAGGAAGTTTCATCGGTTAATCGAGTGAAAGTTACGTGAACATTTTACGTATTTCACAAGAAATTATAGACCTATGAATATGCTGAGATACGGGAAAGTGAATAGCGGTAAGGAAATAGTCTCATTGGCTTTTGAGCCGAGATGCGGACGATGAAAGCGCGTGAACAGATAGCCATAGCGTCCGTGGATATCCACGTCAGCTTAATACTCTAATTGGGCGAAATTACCTCCCTTCCAGCGGAAGGCTCTGTCAGGTAGAGGCGTCGTGTCCTCATAAATATTCGTTAACGATGCCCGCCCACCCTAGCAAAAATAATATTTCAGGACGTTTACTACGAGTGAGAGGAAACGATGTGTAAATGGTAGCGTTTTTACAAATGTATGTTTTTAGATGAGTTAAACAAATAACAATGTTAAGGCAAAGTGTGGCGTTCACTTCCGCCACTCAACAGGCAAAGCCTCTAGAACTCGGTCGGAACTCGGAATGGAGTTTCTTAAGACTATATTTCCTCTGCCTATTCTGTTGTGCGCGGGCTACTGCGAGAAGCTGATTTTTTGAAATAGAAAGTTTAATATATAAACGCCTATTACTTTATATAATAATATAAATGAATTTCGATATGTCGTATCTATAAATTTTCATTAAGAAATAAATAAAATAAATTTGCAATGGTTAATTTAAATTTAAATGTCGTTTGGTGAATTATACAACTGTGTAAAAACAAAACGTTTAATTCTTGTTTGTTATAAATGCCACCGGCGTGTGTGTAATTACAATTGCGTCATTTTAATTCGAGCGATCATGACATGGTGATAGGCGATTGTGATAAACAATTATCGGAGCTTAATTAGATACCGCAATGAAACATAATATTGAAAGATTGTCTACTATTTATTGTTATGAATCGATTTAGAATTTAAATATTAATGATTTTAATTCATAAATAGTACTGCCTACTAGCGACCTAAACAGCGGCTTCGGCAGTTATATATTTTTAGCAAAATTATACAATATTTTAATATTAATTTGAATGTGACATTTTAATGTTCAAGATTATGCTTTATTACTATAAAGTTTCATCTAAATCCGTTAAGCATTTTAAGCGTGAAAATGTGACAATCCATCCTCACAAACATTCACATTTATAATATTAGTAGGATTCTTTATCACGCTTCAAGCTGTATTCCGCATACAGCAGGGTAGGCAGAGGGAAGCTAGCGTTAAGATAATTCGTTTCCAATTTTTTGTCGAATTCTGGCGGCATTGCGTGTTGAGTGGCACAATTCAACACCTCGCTTGACACCAGAGCGAGGAAAAAATATATATAAATAAATATAAATTTAATATAGTAATATGAAGTTAAGTTTTATAGATTAATAAACTAACAAATATACTTACACTGTACCATCAACACAACTCGTTTGCTAATTGATGGAGGAACTCCGTTTGAAGCGATACACAAATAAGCTCCCATGTGAAGTCGCGACACTTTAGATATAGTCAAATTTTCACCATCGACCACGTTAACTGTGAAGTAAGTTATAAATATTAATATTTTTACTATTAAATACATGATGATAAAATAGAACAACGTCTAAGAGTAAGTTAGCAATATAGTGATTATAACAGAATAAACTTTTTTGCTTTTGGATGGTTTGGATGGATTGGTAGCGGAACTTAACGCTGTGCTTCGTCTTTCTACAAAGAGGAAATGAAAATAATTTAAATATTACAATTTCCTCAGGACGGGTATAACCATTAACAATAATTTACAAACTTAAATTAACATTAATTGAAAAACTTAATTTAGAATATACTTCTATAGAACTGAGTGTGATGATAGTGAGAAAGACAAAAATGCTTATACAGTAAATAAAATTTCTAAATATTGTGTACCATATTAATTTTATACTGAAATGGAATTAATATTTAAATTAGTTTAAAATTATCATCATTATCATCGTTATAGTGAAATATTAACTCTACCATTTTAATATAATTACGATCCAAATAATTTTATAGACTATATATACAACTAGCGGACGCGGCTACGCCTGCTTGAAATATAAGAAATATAATTTCTGTAGAAATATAATTTNCTTGACACCAGAGCGAGGAAAAAATATATATAAATAAATATAAATTTAATATAGTAATATGAAGTTAAGTTTTATAGATTAATAAACTAACAAATATACTTACACTGTACCATCAACACAACTCGTTTGCTAATTGATGGAGGAACTCCGTTTGAAGCGATACACAAATAAGCTCCCATGTGAAGTCGCGACACTTTAGATATAGTCAAATTTTCACCATCGACCACGTTAACTGTGAAGTAAGATATAAATATTAATATTTTTACTATTAAATACATGATGATAAAATAGAACAACGTCTAAGAGTAGGTTAGCAATATAGTGATAATAACAGAATAAACTGAAATATTCGCTTTATTTTTTTTGCTTTTACGATAAGTAGCAGAACTCAACGATGTGCTTCGTCTTCCTGCGAAGAGGAAATGAAAATAATTTAAATATCACAATTTCCTCAGGACGGGTATGACCATTAACAATAATAATTTACAAACTTGATATTTCACTTATAAGTTTTGATTAATTTGGAACATAATTCCATAGAACTGAGTGTGATGATAGTGAGGAAGACAAAAATGCTTATACAGTAAATAAAATTTCTAAATATTGTATACCATATTAATTTTATACTGAAATGGAATTAATATTGAAATTAGTTTAAAATTATCATCATTATCATCGTTATAGTGAAATATGAACTCTACCATTTTAATATAATTACGATCCAAATAATTTTATAGACTATATATATATATAGAGATGAATATCCGTAGCGGATAGTGTATGTTTAAAATAAATTTAGAATTTCTAAAGTTCCCATAACACAGGCAAAGTACCGCGCTCTGAATTCAATTTTGTAAATATTTCTGCTATGCGAAGATTGTACAATTTGGTTGTATTGTACGAAACAATTGGTTCAAGTTGTCATTTCGCCGGAAGGTCGTTTGATGTCCCGAACCATTGGAATCAGACTGACATTTACCTAAACTCGCAAGGAAATTTGAAACTCGTTCCTGAAAAGAATTCCAGCTATTTCAAAGAATCTTTCAACATATTTCGTTTATTCCATCGAAAATTTGTGGTTATGCGAAGCCTTTTAAGTGGCTCGCTATTTTGTATGATTTTCGGGTTTGTTTTTTATACTTTATTTTTGTAAATGTGTGATATAAAATGTTAAAATGAGACGTAAATGTATGTATAAAAAGATAATTAGAATTTTAAATACCTGATTCACCATTACAATTGAATTCTTGGCCATCCTCTCGTCTCCACATCACATAGGGTTCAGGGTAGCCTGTCGCTCGGCAAACCATAGTAACATTTGTCCCTTCCCGAACGACCATATCCGTCGATGTCATATTGTCGATAATCATAGGCGGAACTAAAACCAGTAATCCATTACATTACAATATAAACTGCCTCGACAATAGGTGACGACGTTTGATGTGGAATTGACTTTAAGTAAGTATTCTATACGAGACGTTATGCATAAGATTTCAGTATATTATTTATATATGTTTTATAGCTTCACGTTATGTTCCGCACATAGCATGTTAGGCAGAGGGAACCAGGGAACCTAGTGTAGATACTCCTGTTTCCCACTTTCCACCTAAATCTGGAGGCATTGCGTGTTGAGTGGTGAACCACACACCATCACACAAAGGAAACATACTATAAAAGATTCCTTTTAAACGCTCACAAATAGGAAATTCTTTAAGTCTTTTTACTTAAGGAAAGTATTTAGGCTTACTCTATGAACAATTTATAAAAAATATATCAAATTGATAACAAATACTACAACTTATTGCTGATAATATTTTTTTAATACAAACCTACGACCTGAAGGTAACCTTTTCTGGAGCGCATTGGATCTGTATTGACCTGACACATATACCACCCGCGGTCCACTTCCTGTACGTTTTTAATATGAAGATACCATGATCGATGGTCATTGTAAGAGAGGCTTATACGTGGATTTTGTGTTATAATGTTATGATGGATGCTGAGGATCGTCTGGGTATCCACCCGGACCCACGCTACCTGTGGAAATTAAATGTAGGTAAAAATTTTGCATTACATTATTGTTTTTTTTAAATAATTTATTACGTTGGATACTAGGTTTAATGTATGTCAGAACTTATATAATTTAAGCTCATGCTTTCGTGTAAGTAATATGCAAATTACCATTACAAATCCATTTTAGTTTGTTACACTCAAAACGTATAATTTTATGAGTTTTAAATGCAAATCTATAACATCAATATATTAATGCTACTTAAAAAACATACAAATCCAGTAGAAAACTTATATATTTTTTTACAATTTTGCGTATATAACATTATATATTTCAGACAGCAACTAAAATTTACTGACCAAACAAAAATGCCAACGTCATTTTATATTCGGCGCTATTATTCGGAATTCAGAACACACAATGAAGTAATTCAATAATCTCTTTGTTNTTATTTTTTTTCCGAATTATATTAGGCTTTTATAGAGTAGTTAAAACTGTGGTTTCATTTAAAGTGGCGCTGACAATTCCACCCTGTATAATTTAAGCTCATGCTTTCGTGTAAGTAATATGCAAATTACCATTACAAATCCATTTTAGTGTGTTACGCTCAGAACGTATAATTGAATGATTGATGAAATGAAAGATGAAAGATGAAAACGTATAATTTGATGAGTTTTAAATGCAAATCTATAACATCAATATATTAATGCTACATAAAAAACATACAAATTCAGTAAAAAAAACTTGTTTTTTTTTTACAATTTTGCGTATATAACATTATATATTTCGGACAGCAACTAAAATATACTGACCAAACAAAAATGCCAACGTCATTTTATATTCGGCGCTATTATTCGGAATTCAGAACACACAATGAAGTAATTCAATAATCTCTTTGTTCCACTGGCACTGTACTACAAAGCCTGAACGTGGACATGTTTATTCGTCAAAGAATATTAAATCGTCTTCTAAAACTCGACCACGGCCACGACCACGACCACGGGCTCGACCACGGCCTAGACCACGGCCACGACCACTTAAATCTGAGCATTCCATACAAACCACTCCAATTTCGCTAACTAGCCGTCCTGCATGATTAATAACTGGCGAATCGTGAATTCTGAGCAAAGTGATATTAAGTTGGCTTGTTAAAACTTTGCTTCCTACGCCGCCACCACACGAATGAAGTTGTATAGAATTTCTGTTACTCTGAATCCGTTGATGGAATGACGGCTCGGTTTTATTTTATTTACTAACTGTATTTCAATACTTCGAATATCAATACTGTATTAGTTATATTTGTTCCAGAACTTTCTGTCATATTCGTTCATTTTTAGTATTGTGGAAATAATATTTGCTCTAATTTTGAAAACTTTATACTTAGTTATAGGGATATGTTGGATAAAAATATGTTTTGCTTAAATTATTCATACCAATATTTTAAATTCGAAAGTAACTCTGTCTGTCTTTCTGTCTTTTACGCAATCAGGGCCAAACCGCTAATTTAATTGTGATAAAATACTCATATAGAGATACTTGAGGGTCTCGGGATGAACATAGGATACTTTTTTTTCTCATATTTGTAATATTTTCGATGTATACCAATATATTAAAATACTTAATAATTTGGCATTTATTCCGCCATATTAATAACAACCATCGCTATGCGACCGTTGCTAAGCAACGATTTGCAAAGTTTATTGTTAGAAAACGTCACCCAAAATGAGCTTAACGCATCTCTCTATTGAAAACTGAAAATAATTTCATAAACATATTTAATAAATATTCGTATAGTTCAAACGGGCGTAGCCGCGTCCGGGTCCACTAGTGGTAGTATAAGTTAGTGGTTTATAGAATACCTTATATGTACGTAGATCTTCAACAACACAAGCGAGGAGGGCGTCCCTGCCCACCGTCACCGTGACATTTGGAACTGGCTCCACGAAACGAGGGAACAGCGACTCTGCACACAAAAGTGATAGCATATTCTATTATCTTTTCAATGTAAAAAGCAAACTACAGCTTAATATATCTTATTTGAATTATATTCCAATTGAAAAAAAAGGATTATGTATTAGTTATTACGAATTAAACCTTTTATTCATTAATATTATATTTATCTATACTAAACTAGTTTAAGTTTAAAAGGACAATATTTTTTTTTAAATTGCTTATAATTAAAACATATAGTACTGTTATGAAATCGAAACATTACTGCGTATTAAAAAACTTATAGGGTATTTCCCGTAGACGATTAGGCAAGAAATTTGGCAAGAAGCGAGAATTTGTACCAGGAATATAGCAAAAAATATGATAAATGGTGTTTTTATATTTTTAGTTGATAGATGTTTCACTGTATAAAAAATATTTTTTCTATTTCTATTACTTTTATATTTGTAGAAAATCTATGATACACTATTAAAACTATATTATCGTACTAATCTAACACATAATTGCTTTCACTTATTACTATAACTTCAACTCAACAGAGGATCTCCTTACGTAACGTCGCTACCACAACGCTACCAAGGAAATACATTGTATTACGTACGTTAGGTAATTTAATATTTTAACTGGAAATAGCAAACTAGGTTTCTATCTGGTTTCTAGAGCACTGCCAAGTTCTGTATGCCGTGTGCCCCTTACACCGAGTAGTTCAGCGTTTTTAAAGTTTACGTTGCCTATTGTCGACTACAATGGCCTGTACAAATACTTGCTTATTTATTCAGTTCTTTTCTTTGAAGGAATGTACCTTGTTAATATGAAAATGTGGAGTATGTGACTCACACGATATTATAAGTATCCTCTAGAATTTACATTTATGTTTCCGATACTGTAGTAGTAGCGTCAGTGATATATTAAAATGAAAAGAAATAATGTAATTACAATGAACCCCTAAAAAAACAAATGTGGTTTCTAATTTTGTTCATTTAAAAATCTGTACGAGTTGTTTTTCTAAAAAATCATAACAAAATTGTACACAAATACGTCATCCTAACAGAAAAAGAAAAGAAAAAGAAAAGAAAAACGTCAATTATTAAGCGAAGCGTCCCATCCTTTGAAAATTGAGTTAACGTCAATGCTAATGTGATACACATGTCGATATGAGCGATGCTTCGAAGCCTGCAACAATCTATTTAGGCTAAACAACCTGAGACACGGAAAAATATCCGCGAATGATTGATGAGTGAGCCCGAATAGAACAAATCCATCCAGGGCCCATCAATCTTGGCTGTGGAGCCTTTCTTGCCGCGACGTCTTCGTCTCTAATGAAAGAAGCTCAGCTCATATAAACAATCTCAAAATGTTGTTTCTAATATCCAGCATGATAGATGGTTGGTTGAGACTCTATGAAATAACCGCTCTTTAGCTCATTGTGTTAAATTGAATAAAAGTGTATTAAATTGTTTGTTTTGTGTGGTGCTACATAGGAAATTAGTAAATATGAGTGAATTTTGTACTAATATTACGAAACTAGTGGGCTCGTGCAGGGCTACGCCCGCTTGAAATAGAAATATTAATAAAGAAATTGAAAACTAAAGAGTCAGTTAATTCAGTAAAACAGTTGTATAAAATAACTGTTACGGCAATTAGCAAACTTGTCGCACTAAATACTTTAAATTGACATAACTTTTTTATTTATGAACTGATTGTAAATAAATATGTTTTCGGACGCTTGCCAGAATCCAATAGTGAAAAGCGCATCTAAATCGGTTAAGTCGATTCTGAGAATAGCGATAACAAACGCACAGACAAACAGACAAAAATTTCAAAAATCATTGTTTTGGGTTAGGTTAATAAAGGTTCCCAATGCCGTTTTTTTTTTAAATATCTTCCAAGTACATACACCGACAGAGGAAAAATACAAAAAATAAATCGCGATATTCAATTTCAATGGTATTGTCCAGGATGATAACTATGTGACTTTTATAGAAATCTTTCCAATTTCTATTCTGTATAAAGTAAGGCTGCTATTATTATAAATATGCAAAATAACTAAGCAGTATTCTGTTTTATAACGTGAAAGCGCGTTGTCAGCTTCTGCCATCTAAACAGTGTTTATAAGCAAAGAAAGTGAAGTGTCTTAGTGAATTAAGAACTGGTACATATTAGGGTAGGCAAGGGCAACCTAGTGTTTCATTTTCATCGCTATGCCGAAATATCTAGATAATTGTTACAGCTTTTTTTATTTAAGAGAATCAGTTCTCACTGGCTACTCCACTAATAAAGGGTGAACCTAAAAAAACTAAGTATTTCAAGGAAATAAAGCATGAAGCTAAAAAAAAAGAAGTAATTCCAGGCTCCCAATGAACTAACCAGGAATAGGTTTGAGTTAATTTGTACGAGGTAGGACTCCGAGCTGAAAGGTATAACAAGTAAAGTCTTTTTATATTCTATTAAAAGCGGCTTTAGTAAGTAGTATCATTTAAAATTAGACTAGGTAAAAAGAGAAGCTCCAAAATCAAAACCTGAGTCACAAGTCCAAGGAACTGCTTCGAACTCTTTTTTTTCTCACGCGATATTTACTGTTTTCACTTGTATTTAATTACCTCTTCTTACTATTTTTTGTTTTTATGCGTTTCTTGCATTTTAGTAGGTGTGCAGAATTTATTACGTTACTCTTTTCGACTTTTCTAATCAAAAGAAAACCTTACTTGTTTCGATTTCAGAATATTACCTCAAATTGTTTATCAGTTAAGAGAACTACCTACTTACATTTATCGGCCAAAATCCGTACCGTTTACTTTGCTATTCTTTAAAAAGGCAATGCAATGCAATGCTTGCAATAAAAAAATATAAATTCCAACTTCATAATTCATTATTATAAAATCTAATAGATATAATTACGCTTTCCCGCTTTTACGGCGGGATGCTACGTACATAAATGCTAGCGGCGATGCGGTGCGTCAAACGGGCAAGTTTGCAATTGTCCTAATTATATCAATGTATCTTATTTTAATTATTTATTAAACATGCCAAATAAATTTTTATATATTAAATTTTATACTCATATCTTTACACGTCAACGTTGAATAATGTTTTACGATGAGATAATATTATATAATGTAATAAATACAGAAACCTATAACAATATTTATGAATCTATTGTACGCATGGAAAACCAATCACTATAACTTTATAAATATGCAGCCGTTACGTATTTGAAAAATTGAATTATCTGTTTCCCATTTGAGAGAGCTGTCCTAAAAATAAAACCGATGCTGGTAAAATTTGTGCTGGCGAGTCTCCTGCGGCTCCACAGCGGCTTCGGTGTGGGTACATTCATGAGTATCGATTTTATGCAAAATGCAACAAGATTCACTCGAATGTCTGTCTATACGTATTCGAAACACCTATCGAGCAATTACACGAGAATCGGTATCGCCCTTGTAAATGACTTGGAAACGTAGAATATTGGATTTCTGCTTCTGTTACAGTGATACTGTGGGAAATGAAGTCGTTTACATGAAATATAATATTATATACTAGCAAAGTAGGAGCAAAGTGCGGCGGTGAGTTCCACCATTCAACACCGAATGTCTCCAGAATTCGGAGGAAAATGAGAACTGGAGTGTTTTTACACTAGAATCCCTTTGTCTACTCTGCTGTGTTTGGGATACTGATTTAATTATTATAACAACTGTCTATTAATTAGACGTCTAGGCTTTGTAGAGTTCTAATGCTTCGTCCTTAATTTTACTTATGTATCTAATTAAAAGGCTTCGGATTTCTTAATAATACATGTTCACAGAATACGTTTAATTTATATTTGTGTTGAAACTTACTAATTAATTATTAAAATCACATGTCTCTAGTCTCATCTCATCTTAAGCAAATAAATATCCATCTGATACTTAAAGGTTGTTATTCTATATGTTACTTAAAATATTCAAATTACATCAAACGTTAAAAGCTTTGTCTAATTTATTCAAAAAGGAGTGTCGGGAGAAGCTAATTCCGTGATTTGGAACGTACCTTTAACAATGTTTCCATATTACTTTGAAGACTTTTGTTGTGTAAATTCAATTAAAATTACAACAATGAAAGCCTTATAATTATAACAAACAAATGTATGGTATAAAAACCCGTCACTCCCATGGTTCGTTATCGTCACTCCCCTGGTTCGTTTAGTTTATGTTAAGAACCATGCAATAATCACGTACAGGGTATAAGCAAGTCCACGCTGTGTACACGATCATGCTTTAGTAGAAATTGTAAACACGTAGATATAATTAGTGTTTACCGTTTCAAACAATATATACCTACTAGTATATTACATTCAACCACCAAGATTGTATGTTCAGTTTACTTTGTTGTATTTAATGTATGTATATTGCGTATGTTCTGTGACAACTAAGTGGTTGGAAAGATTAAAGGATAATCCCACTTTCAGTTTAGAAATGCATTATTATGCTGTGTTAATATTTGTATTATACGTTTGTTATGTAAGGTTTAAATTTTTAATGAAATGTAATGGAAAATAATAATTTTAAATTATAATAGTTTTTATTTTCTCGCTCTGGTAATGAGGCAAAACATGGCGAACGGAAGTGTTTCAACGGAATCGGAGTGTTTTAACACTAGGTTCCTACGCTATGTACAGGATACAGCGTGAAGCTAAGCAAAAGTAAAAAAATAAAAAGTGGACTAAAATCATAAAAAAGCAGAACAGAAACAAAACTTGATTTTTTTAATAAAATTATATTACAAAAATATAAGTAAGCAGGGTAGTCACAAAGAACAGAGCGCCAAACGCTACGGTCTCTACATACCTCTTTCGCTTCAAAAACATATCTTATTTTCAAAAACTTGTTGGAAATGATTAATTAAATCAATAACTAAATAAAACTAAATAAAACAATAACAATATAAACAAATAATTGCGTTATTTAAAGTAATTTCTTAAGACTTAGAGATTCTTTTGCAAATTTATTATTTGATTACGATATTAATTTCATAATAATCTGAAATCAATATCGACCCTATGGACAACACAAAAATTAAGCTTCACTAATTTTTATTCCTAGTTTTCATTTTGAATATTTAATTGAAAGTTTCTCCATACGCAAAACTTAAATTTGTAAAACTTTATAGGTCACGTTCTCGTTGACCTACAAACATTAAATTAATACGAAACCTTCGGTGGGTGAGATCGACTCGCACTTGATTCCGGTTTTTTTTAAATAAGGCGCTTCGCAATTACTTTGAAGAAACCCAGAGTACGCTCTTATTTAACACAAGGTAAATATTGCTACGAATTGAATTTGAAGCAAAAACTGTTTTCCTTTGGAAATACTAGAAAATATTAATCAATTTTATAAAGTGAGTCAAGCACGCCGATGTAGTATCTATTTAGTAGAACTATTTATATAACGTAATATCTTCAGTCTGTCTTATTTTTATTTTTATTTATAGATCTTTATAGAATCTGCTCTAATACCTTTTCTATTAGTATTTATAATTAAAACAATTTCTATTTACTATGATTTTGATTTACGAAAAAAATAATGAAATATGTGTAAAATTGCATCCGTAAAAGCTGCCCTGGCTATCCTGGACACAAAAAAGGATAGAGGAAGACCTCAGGCCACGTGGTGTACAACCTTCACCAAAGATCTGGCGCGGGCGAAATTAGATTTAGAGACAACTCAAGATCGTCTGACTTGGCACCGGAAGACGAGGAGGGCCGACCCCAAATAAAGGGAAAAGGCACGGAGGAAGAAGATGTGTAAAATAGCTTAAAAGTGAATTTTCTTTATTCCTTAAAATAACCAAAGTAATAAAATAACGAAAACAATAAGTTGAAAAATAAAAATAAAGGTCAAGACTGTTTATAAAACACCTGCATGACAGTTCGGCGTTATATTACAGTTATAAATCAGAGACATCGCGACGAAGGCGCGTGGTGCGGGCGCGTGGGGCTCCGCGAGGTGGTGCCACCTCGGAGGCGACACCAATCAGATGCATGAAAACCACCCCAACCACCTATGCCTACATTACACGATTCAAATCTACAAATGTCAACTGTTAGATAACACGAATTTACTTCGAGTTATCGCTCTACTAGTGCATTCCTGTAATTTGTTTATTCAAAGATGATTAATGTTAAACGTCCCTGTAAATCACACGAGGGCTGCGCCCGTGACAAATGTTGTACTAGCTGTGATATTTTTTTACGACACATAGATATCTGTACTAAAATATTGAATTTTGATACTTAGTTTAGCATTTAGTTAAAAATTCATCCTAAAATCTACAACGAGATACCTTGAGCTAACAGCCATAAATTCATAACAGTTTTGATTTAGCCTTGCATAAATCTATTTTATCTGTCGCGCAACAGGGATAAAGCCGGCGATGTGCATACGGGAAGTATCGGCTATAAAGCTGTTTTTTAACGCTAAAAAGAATAACATCGAGGTCAGCACTCGTATTGTAAACGAGTAGTAAAAGTTTAAAGCGTTGTGTATTCCGTAAGCGCTAGCCTGGCAACGTTTCTGGCTCATATCGTCAAATTGGAACACGGGAGACTCGCCAGCGTGGATTACGTTTACATCACTAAACTAGTGATGTAGCGAGATTCACTTACAGCATTGGCCGCCTAACAATGGCCAACAGAATGTTAATAAAATATAGTAGCGAGGAAACCGCACATCGAAAAATCGGTGAGCGTCGCGTGAAACGCTACCGGTGGTGGTATCGGCATAGACGTCAAGAAATATGGGCGAGCGTTGCGCACATACTAAATATATGACAACGCGGCTCGTGTCGAGCCGTGCCGGTCTCTTCAAGTTTTTGTATGTTGGTAGTGTATACACGTGATGGTTATAGTTATATTCTCGCGTACAGATTGTTTGCTGAGTAAATAAAATATATAAGTTTACTTTAAAATATTGAAAAACATGAAGCACTTAATACTAAGCACTTATTAATTTTGTTAGCATTTTCTAAGAATCTAAGATTAAAATCTAGGTTCTTCAGTTTTCGTCTAATATACTAGGAATTGCGGGTTAAGTGGCAGAGCTCAAAGGTATGCTTTGTACTGTTATCAGAACGTGAAATGGAAGTTCATTCTACAATGGGAATGGGAATCAAACCCTGTGGTAATGTCTTGCTTAGAATCAAACCACGAAGAACCAAGAAGAGAATCGTGTTAAGTCGGACTTACGCACCGATGCTTACTTTTTTGTTAAATTCTCTCAAATACGATTTCGTCACCCTTTAATTTTCGTAACAGAATACACCTAAATGTAAAGAAAAGTTTAAGCATTTAAGTATATAACATTTACATTTATAGAAGCTAAAATTATTTGGATGCAAAATTCAGCTAGCCAAAAGTTTTAACGTCTCGCTTAAAACTATATGATTAGGTGCAGACATTTTGTAAATTTGTTAGATCATTGAAGATAGTTTATAAATCTGCATTTCGTGACTTTGGTGAACACAGTTGCGTTGGAACTAACTTACGGTACAGCTGCCGTCAACTTACAGCAAGAAACTTTATTTCGAAATATTCTTAAACACGAAAATCTTTAATAATTCTAATAAGAACTAATAAGAAAGCTTTAGCATGTATTAATTTTTTAATCAATATGTAAAAATGTTATATAAGTTTTTTTTAATAAATTTCGTAGTATTACGTTCTAAACAAGAATATAAAAGTGTCACCTAAGCAACATGCATAATAAATTATCTGAGGAAAACTTTTAAAAGAACATCCGCTTTGTTTTAAGATTTTCTTGGAAAATTTAAGCTTTTGGAGGAAACTTATTAATAAATTTTAAAAAATAATATGTGCTTATTAGCTTCAGGTTTAAAATGTCTTGTACGAATAGAATATACTCTTAGGTAGACGTACAAAGATATTTTAAGTGTAGATTTATAACTTACCCTAGAAAGTTACTCTAGAAGTTGTTTCG
Organism: Heliconius cydno galanthus; assembly: GCA_036379175.1. Classification (NCBI taxonomy): domain Eukaryota; kingdom Metazoa; phylum Arthropoda; class Insecta; order Lepidoptera; family Nymphalidae; genus Heliconius; species Heliconius cydno. The sequence continues at coordinate 460,568 of JAKRZM010000542.1, read as the reverse complement.
TAACAAATATGTATAATAAAAAACACAAGTACCTACAATAATAATATATATTATTTAATTTAAATGACCTTGAGTAAGAAAGTGACGTGACAACAATTTGATCAATAATTTAGTTATTAGGGGATCTGTAATACAATATGCATGAACTGTCGACGTTGGTACCTACACTAGTTAATCATTAGTAGGTACGCTTTATATGGAGTTTATTTAATGAAAATATCAGTTTCATATGCATGCATATTTCATATGCATGACACCACAGCAGCCTTGCAAAAATATGTATATAATTTTTTTTTCAAAAAGGCAAAAAAACCCTTACTTTATTAAATAAGTTGCGCGTTAAGTAGCAAAATTTAGCTTTTCCCCTATTTTTTCAATCCTTACACATATTTACAGTCAGACGTAAACACTTCGTCCCGACGACATTTTTATTAAATTTAATTCTTTGATATCTATTTTCAATTTATTTACCTACAGAATACCACTTTCATCAATTGTTAATTTTAAAATTTGTTAAGGCTAGACTGGATTAATTTATTCCAAGATTGTGTTAAAAAAGTTGTTAAATATACAATTACTAGCAATTCAAGTGTTATACTTGAGTTTAAGCTTCGATAAGTATATTGTTTCAGAACGATGGCATCGTTACTGTCTGTATATGAGTTTTAAATAGTGTGGTGAGTTACAATATGTAAATAAAAAAACAGGTCAAGTGCAAGTCGAACTCGCCCTGCCAGGGTTCTGTACTAGTTTAAGGATTGTAGTTCATCGGGAAGTACAACTTATACGAGAACTTAAGTATACGGGCGTATATATTTTGTGAAAAAAACTATAAATTTTTAGCTTCGAATATTTTATTCCTTTTATTTAAATAAGTTTTCACTCTTTGCTAAATTTTATAACTATGCACAAGTCCACAGGCAGATTTCATACAAAATATACCATAAATTAATTTTTAACAAAAAGAAAAACCGACTTCTAACAACGAACTAAAAAGTGAANCAAAAGCTTTTTTCGTAACAACTACGTATAATAAAAACACAAGTACCTACAACAATAATATATATTTTTATAGTACAGATATATGTATTTTTTTATTACTGTATCTAGTCAATTTTGTAATTTAGTATAATTATATTATTTCATGCAAATGGCCTTGAGAAAGAAAGTGACGTGACAACAATTTGATCAATAATTTAGTTATTAAGGGATCTGTAATACAATATACATGAACTGTCGACATTGGTACCTACACTAGTTAATCATTAGTAGAGACGCTTTATATGGAGCTTTTCTAATGAAAATATCAGTTTCATATGCATGCATGTTTCATATGCATGACACCACAGCAGCTTTGCAAAAATATGTTTATAATTTTTTTTTTCAAAAATGCAAAAATACCCTTACTTTATTAAATAAGTTGCGCGTTAAGTAGCAAAATTTAGCTATTTTTAAATTTAGCCTATTTTTTCAATCCTTACACATCTTTACAGTCAGACGTAAATACTGTGTCCCGACGCCATCTTTATTAAATTGAATTCTTTGATATCTATTTTCAATTTATTTACCTACAGAATACCACTTTCGTCAATTGTCAATTTTAAAATTTGTTAAGGCTAGACTGGATTAATTTATTCCAAGATTGTGTTAAAAAAGTTGTTAAATATACAATTACTAGCAATTCAAGTGTTATACTTGAGTTTAAGCTTCGATAAGTATATTGTTTCAGAACGATGGCATCGTTACTGTCTGTATATGAGTTTTAAATAGTGTGCTAAGTTACAATATGTAAATAAAAAAAAACAGGTCATGTGCAAGTCGAACTCGCCCTGCCAGGGTTCCGTACTAGTTTAAGGATTGTAGTTCATCGAGAAGTACAACTTGTACGAGTTGACAAATTTAAGTATGCGGGCCTATACACTTTGTGAAGAAAAAAACTATAAAATTAAGCTTCCAATATTTTTTTCTATAAAATATATTTAGATATTTCCTTTTATTTGTGTAAGTTTTATAACTATGCATAGCGCTCGCAGCAAAAACGCTCGAATCTTTTTATTGAGTTGATTTGTTTTATTTTTTTGTATGCTCCAATGGACTGTTGCTCCAATGGACTGTTAATACTAATTTCAGCTTGATATCTCCACGCGATCTCAAGATAAATTGTCTTGACAAATGGATAAACGGATAAACTAAAGGATAAACGTTTTTTCCATTTGAGGTACCCTAAAAATACATAATAATGGTACTATAAAATTTTAGCTCCATATCTGAGTACCATATTCAAAAATCGTTTTATGTGAACAGCAAATACTATTGTCCCGACATATTTCTTCCGCTGCATTCTGTTATCTCAACTTCTTCATACATATTCTCAAGGAATATCTCATGTTTTTTATATTACTTCTTTCAGTACTAACGTTGCGTTACTTCGTTCTTAACTCAACAGACTAAAAATATCTATATAATTTCAGTCACAATCAAAAATAGTAATTACCGGTAATAATAGCGTCAACATCATAATTAGTAGAGAAATGGCTTATTATTTACTAATTAAGTTTCAATGGGTCCAATTGGTAATTGGATTCCAAAATAACGCCAAAATTATATGAACAACCCTTTTAAAACTATTAGCGCAGGAACTATAATTTGATGTAATCTCTTTTAATTTGTCCATAATAGATCGAATTTAATATTAATAAGGCTATTATACTAAAATACAGTTTAATTAGATACTTATTATATTTATATACGAACTTACAAATTAGACTTTTTGGACTACACTATTGAACTTTAAACAAATAATAAAAATAATAATTTTTATTAGCTCATAAAACTAGCATCGTGCCTGCGGCTTCGCCCGCTTGAACTGCACGATTATTGTTTTAATAAGGTCTAGTGTCTAGTATTCTAATATCTGTGCACTTATGTGTAAGTTACTTCTTCTACAGGAATTATCTATGGATGTTTATTTTTTCATTATAATAATGGTTACAATGTATCGTATTTTTCAATGCAATACCAAATTGCAGCATCGCACGCGACAAAAGCATATTTTTGACAGTTTTATATCTTTTATATAAAAAGTGCCATCACATAAATTATTTTCCAAATTAATAAAAGGTTAAAGTTTTATTTATATACAATGTTTAAAGCGTTTTTTCTCGAGAATGTCTAAAGATGTTTTTTTGAGGTTACTGTTGTAAGTCCAGTGCATATGTCGGCTTTGCCTGTTCTTTTTAAATCTTTGATATCTTTTAAGGTCAAGCAACAAGCTAAATTCTATGCCAAATGGAATTCACGGACACATAAGTGCCCATTTCAGCAGAAACATACACATTTAATAGCCTTTAGAATTCACAAAAAATCAAGAAGTCATCAAAACCGAGTGACAAAACGTGTCAAATAGATTGTTGTTCACTAAATCAATGGCAACGGAATTTGAAATCAAAAGTAATCTGCGTACGCGGGAACACGGAAAGAGATGAACGTCAAGGAAAATACGCGAGAAAATTCAAAAGGAAGGCGGGCGTGGAAAATTGGCTTCATTAGATAGGCTACGGACGGAGAGCGCTCGTGTCTATACACACGGGTGCTAAATTTATAAAACAAATAAATTAATTACTTTAGTAATAGTTAGTAGTCTAGTAGATAATTATCGGTTACATGGAGTAGATTGTTGACACTATCTTATTATAGGCTCAGCTAAGAGACACTGGTTAATTACTAGTAAGCTATATAACTTGTTATTATGTAGATATAATAGATTTTAATATATTTTTACTATTTCTTACGTTTTCAGATATTTTCCTTTTTTTTTT
>JAKRZM010000542.1:415001-455138 GCA_036379175.1 Heliconius cydno galanthus | reverse complement strand
TACAAACAAACATACATACAAAAATTTAATGGAAAACACATTGTGCGAGTAAAACTAGGCTAAAATTACCATAGAGAATGGTACAACTGCGTATACATCCGTCGACTTTGCAAAATTTGTGAACTTGTGTTTGATATATATATATATATGTAAAAAAAATTAAATAATCTCGTTTTATATAGGATAAACAGCGAAAGCTAGATAGAAACAAGACGGCTAAAACAATTTATTTTTTTATTAAAGAGCTAAACGGTTTTTATTGTCAATGCTAAATCTCGTCTTGAAATTTTCTCCGAATATATTATTATTTCTGTCACTTATATTATATTATACAATTTATTTCATAATACATATATATGTATAATTAAGATATGTTAATATTGTACTAAGTTGTCGTGCTGTCTATATATATATCTAAATACATGATGTATGTATTATATCTGCTATTAGCATAATTATATCGTATGAATTGTGGGGAATGATAAGCCATCTATATCTTGCGAAATGACCCCAGTATAACATTTCATGGGCTATAACAGCCTAACATATAATCTCAACTTGAGAAATAGTTTGTTTCATATTTTTATCTTTTTTTCTTAGTTTTGTTTTTATATATTTTCTTACTATCAATAAGCATACATCAAATCTATATAATTTTCATGACATTTCAATATTAAAAAACACATTTGACATTGGAAGAAGTATTCATTTACACGTTTTTTTTCTTAAATTTTGTCTCTATCTCTATTATACAAAGCTCTCTCTATCTTTATACCGAACTTTATTAAGAGGAACATAATATAAAAAGCGTAGCAAGACTTCCCAGAGACGGCAAAGATTTTAATGATATGTTATGAGAAAAGTGAACGAGAAAGTTTCGCTATCGCGACCGCGTAGCTGGTGTTAGCGAGGCTTGTTTATGTGGCAATTGGCATTGCAATGAACTGGCATCCTGGCATCCTGGCAACTTCCAAAGGCGCTCTCGACTTGACTAACAAATTGGAGCATGGCGGAAACTCTCAAATAATCATACACAAGGTACCAAGGTAAGTTCTGAATCGGGCGAGCGCTGGAAGTTCATCCAACTTTAGTCTGATAGTAATTTACTTTGGCACTGCGGTCAAGACAGATGAGCGGCGTTCGGTGATTTTATGTGTATTACGTGCTAATGACAGTTTATATAATAATTTAAGTTTGTCATTTTATATTCACATTCGTTGCTGCAATACGTAAAACCGACAGACGTTAAAATTAATGTTTTTAATTTAGATTAAACCAATTACAAAGAAATAACATTTATTTTGTTTTCTATTCAATATAAATAATTACTTTCCATATATTTTTTTTAATTACTCTCTTTGTTCGCGTTCGTCTGTTTATTTATTTTCAGAGAGGAAATAGATTAAATACAGATTAATTAATACGAAAGATTCAGATCAATTTTAGAGCAACACTCATATAGGTTTAACGAAATCCAATAATACCCTTTTGAATATTCCACGGCTCATCCAGCAAAAAGCTAATCCGTTGAATAATGGCGTTATAGATATCAACGTCGGAGCAGCCGTAGTGAAAAATATACCAGTTGTTCGACGCTCTACGAATATATATGGAATTAATAAAGCTTTTTAGATAACAGCATTTGGTCTGTTGATGGCTTTATAATTTTTTATTCTATGATGAACTAGAGGTAACATATTATACAGCTTCACGCTGTATCCCGCATATAACAAGGTGCATGTTGAATGGCGGAACACAACTCCGCGCTTTTTTTGTCTTGGTACCAGATCGATAGCTTTTATTTTATGATATATTTTATTTTAAGTAGTTTTGAAATTAAAAGAGTTTAAGATAATTATTAAAAGTAAATGTATTTTATTGAAAATCTTTTGTTTATCTGTGTTCATGAGGGCTTATGAAATTTCTTTACTTCATTATTGATGAATTCATTTATTGATATACTATTTTGAATTACTTTCCTTTAACTTTTATATTGTAGTTGAAATTAAGGAAAAATCCTAAAAACTTTTGCAGAACAGTAATTCTTTTTGTTAAACTTTCTTCAATCCGCACACCAAATAGGATCCGGGTGTTTGTAGGTAATTTATCTTGTTGGCTTTAAGTAGTTGTTGCTTATCTGCCGTATTTGTTACTGAATATATAATATGTATGAAATCAAGTTAAAGTTTTGCGTCCAGAAAATATAAAATTATTTTTCTTTCGTTTAAATTGTACGTATATTCGAATGTTTAAGACTAAAAATGACCTGATTTTAAGCTGCAATATATTATGTGGTAATGAATTATTGCCATATTATGAAATTATTATCTTTCTATTGTTTCCTTTTTTTATTATATAGAGAGAGTCTATTGTTAAGACACTCGCGTCATGGCTACAGTCACACTTTGTGTTGCTGTGCTACAACTGGCTCTATTACATTTATAAATCTATAAATATAATAAACTGTAATTCATACTGTAATAAACTGTGTCTATGTTAATTGAATATATTAAACTAAAAAAATACTTAAAATTACAAGCAACAGAAATAAAAAATACGATTTTTATAATTTTTGTCTGCTATCTGTCTGGTATTCGTCTTAAACGTAAAAACTATTTCGTACAATTTTTAACTAAATATTATTTTGTTATATAAAAAGATAATAATATAATACCTTTAATAAAATTTGTCTACCTTATAAGCATTATGATATAAAAAATGAAAGTCTTATATGGACTCTAGCAGCCCAGCTAAACCTTAGGAGATATAAANTTTTGCCTTGGTACCAGATCGATAGCTTTTATTTTATTATATATATAAGTTTAAGATAATTATTAAAAGTAAATGTATTTTATTGAAAATCTTTTGTTTATCTGTGTTCATGAGGGCTTATGAAATTTCTTTATTTCATTATTGATGAATTCATTTATTGATATACTGTTTTCAATTACTTTCCTTTAACTTTTATATTGTAGTTGAAATTAAGGAAAAATCCTAAAAACTTTTGCAAAACAGTAATTCTTTTTGTAAAACTTTCTTCAATCCGCACACCAAATAGGATCCGGGTGTTTGTAGGTAATTTATCTTGTTGGCTTTAAGTAGTTGTTGCTTATCTGCCGTATTTGTTAGTGAATATATGTATGAAATCAAGTTAAAGTTTTGCGTCCAGAAAATATAAAATTATTTTTTGCTTCGTTGAAATTGTATGTATATTCTAATGTTTAAGACAAAAAATCCACGTATAAGGTACCTGATTTTAAGCTTAATAACTGTAATATAATGGATGATGACGATGAACTGTATCCTATGTGGTAATTAATTATTGCCATAATATGACATTATTGTCTTTTTATTGTTTTCTTTTTTTTATTATAAAGAGAAAGAGAGAGTTTAGTGTTAAGATACTCGCGTCATGGCTACAGTCACACTTTGTGTTGCTGTGCTACAACTGGCTCTATTACATTTATAAATCTATAAATATAATAAACTGCAATAAATACTGTAATAAACTGTGTCTATGTTAATTGAATATATTAAACTAATTAAATACTTAAAAATACAAGCAACAGAAATCAAAAATACGATTTTTATAATTTTTGTCTGCTGTCTGTCTGCTATTTATCTTACACGTAAAAACTATTTAGTAAGACTATTAACTAAATATTTTTTTCTTATACAAAAAGATAATAATATAATACCTTTAAAAAATTTATCTACCTTATAAGCATTATGATATAAAAAATTAAAGTCTAATATGGATTCTAGCAGCCCAGCTAAACCTTAGGAGATATAAAAATATTGCCTTAGGAAAAGTTGTTTAACGTTATGAATACTTCCCTATGCGCCCGCTCTCTATAAATATACCTACCGCTACCTAAATGTTAGTTTATGTGGCTAATTAAAAGAAATAATTACTAAGTCAGTAAGGCCGCTGCACAATCATGTGTGAACGCCACAGGTTGTAGGTTCAATTACCCCTCGAAAAAAATAAATATTTCATAGTTTTCTTTTCTTTGCTCTGGTGTCGAGGCAAAGCGCGGCGTTGAGTTCTGCGACGCAATGCCTACAGAATTCGGCGAAAAATGGGAATATAGCGTGAAGTGAAAAAAAAATTCACTGGCATTATTGTATTTTTTTTAAAACTGCATACGCACAACGGTAACGGTGATAAATGGTAATAGGGCCAGACTTATAAAATCCACGTAAACGAAACTGCGGACAGCACTTACTATAATAAATTTAACACATAAATGAGTAAAACGGCCAGTGAGTAGTGCATTAATCAAAGTAAATATAATAAATTTAATTTATTTTGTTTTTTAATATTTCGTTTATTCATTTATATATACTTTTCTTACTTTCACGTTTTTTTCATGCTGTATCCCGCACATAGCAGGTTAATCAGACGGAACCTATGGTCTGTTCATTTGAGCATGAGATAAAATGTAAACAAAGAAAGCAAAGTTTCTCAAACTTTTTTTCGCTTCTATTAATTTTCCTAGCAAAGAGTTTCCTATATACATGTCCATCAGCTAGCAGTAATGTCTTATGTTGTCTTTTCTGAAAGCCACACTCCATGATAAAAATATAAAACTAAACGTTAAAATATTGCAAGTGTAATAAACAAAAAAAAACATTTATTTATAAATTTAAATAAACTATATTTATATTTGTAACTTTGAATTAGATAGAACAGTTTTGATTGTTCCTGTATCAAAATTTTCATATAAGCTAAAAGGTAACAAATAGACACAGATAGCTCTTGTGACGAATAAATTATCCCAAAAAAGATTTTTGGAAATATCAGCATTTAAAAAAATCACTTATCACCTCCGACACTTCAGTATTACTTTAATGTTTAGTGAAGGATGAAAAAGAACAAATTTTGTATGGAAAAAAATATTTTCTATTAAGCGAAAATGGTGGAAATTTTGTTCTGTATAAGTATATATATATACAGATATTATTATATGTTTTATTAGAAATATTATTATAAATACGCTACCATTATAATGGCAACATAACAATATTCATGTCGACAATCTGAATTATTCATAGCTTATATAGATATTATGAATAAATAGAATTCCATTCAATCGCTTGTTCGATTTGTAACAATAGTACTAATTCGGAACATCAATTTGATTTTCAATTGAACTATCAACTTCTCGATCAGGGTTGTAGGTTACGGTCATTATTTCAACTATGTATTGCTGTTGAATGGGTTGTATTGTCATTGTCATTGGACGAATGTATAAAATACTTGATGAAAATAGGAAAAATGTTAAACTATTTAACACTATACGCGTTTTTTTTATTATGACATGAATTTTAAAAGCATATTTAAAGTTATTGTTGGCGGAATATATTTGATATATAGCAGGGGTTCCCAACCTTTTTCAGCTCGCGGCGCAGTTACAAGTTTGGTATTTTTTGACGGCGCCCTATCCAAGCTACTTCGCTATTAGAAAAAAAACAATCGAAAGAAATAGATACCTACACTAATATGAAATTGAGTTTTATTTATTTAAATGAGAAAATAACAATTAAGACAAGAATAATAAAGTACAACAGTTGTTAGTCAATTCAATGTGACGGTTGAGCTTGGTGGTCTCCGCACAGTTTCTCAAGAGATTTTGAGATTTCCGATTTTAGATTTAGGAACCAACTCACGGCGCCCCTTTTTACTTTCTATGGCGCACTAGGGCGCCGCGGCGCACAGGTTGGGAACCCCTGATATATAGTGATAAAAGCTTAGATTAAAATTAGGTATAATTTTACGGTATTTATTATTATTCTTTATATGTCTAATATCTTAAATACGAATGAAGCTGGTTTATTTTAATTTTTACGTCCTACTTCCTAATTATAACGTAAGTACTTACATAGAATGATTATAAGAATATGTGTGAAGAGAAGTTGATAAAAGTACAAATATCAAATTATTTATGTTAAAATAGCATTTGAATAAATTGAAATCATTTTAGTAAATTAAAAATTTGATTTAACTTTTTAAATGTTTTTATACTGACACAAGTTAAGCTTTAAAGCATCGCATATTAGCAAGAAATGAAGAATATTAAAAAGTGAAACTGACATTTTATTTTTTATTAACCAACTGTTTCGAAAGAGCGCTAATAAATTTTAACTTCATATTATGAAATTATTCCCATTATTATAAGAATACACTACGTACTATAGAGTGGAGAAACTCGACGCCGTCCCTTGTCATGTCACCTGAATAAACATTTACCGGTAATGCTAGCTTTATAAAATTATTTAAGAAGGCTGCTATCATGTCCCTTAAGCTCTACTATCTAATAACGGTTTATGTTAAATTTATTAATTTATTATACTTTTTAGGGGTGCGAACATGTAATTATTAGATATATTTTTATTTTTTTAGCTAGGCTGGGTAAAATTTAATTTAAAATTATATTATTCTTCTTTGCGACATATGATAATTTAATTTGTTTTTGTTTTGTTTGTGTTTTTGTTATTCAATGCCAACAGTGCCATCTTAGAACATATTCGGGTCTGTGTGCACGTATGTGTGTCATTTTAGCAAAGCTAAAATGACATAGGTCTGGGGGCTGTGGGATCTCAGTCTATTACAGAAGAATTATTACTTATTGAGAGTAGGTACATACTTTTTTAATTACATCGTCACTGAATTCAAATTTGTGGATGATTAGAAGAAAGCGCGGGTTCGAGTCCCGTTATATCTAAATTTTTATTTGTCTCCTAAAATATTAAATAGAATAACATTTTATAAATATTCAATATAAATAATTTGGTTTTATATTTCTAATATTCTATAAAATTTAATTACTAAGTAATTGAAAACGAATAACATATTAATAGACACATGTTCATTGAAAAGGCATATTGTTACTGTAGGTGTGTATAATACAATGAGATGTTATTAACTGAGTTATAATGAAGTGAAATTTTCTTGAATATCAAATACTAATATCTAATAATATAATAGAGACATAATTATGATAATATAATTGAGTACATTTCACAATATTTTATTGTAAGTACTTCACTTACTTTGATGAAGCCGGTGGAAACATGCTTGTTTATTATTAATTTCCTCTCACCTTGGAAGCGCTAAAACGCTTCTTCCATGAAATTAAATTAATATGTATCATATGACGTTTTATTAATACTTACTTTCTAAATATATACAGGGTGGAAGAGGCAGCGCTTCTTTTATTGAAACTGCATATAGGGTAATATATTTCAAACCCACACCTAAGAAATTAATCAAGGTACCTCAACAGTTTGGACGTAGGATTTTTTTTTCATTTCACGATTTTTATCCATACCTGTATTTCGTGTGACGCACACATACGTGTGCGACGTTTCCGATTTGACAGGTAAATGTGTGCGTGCCTATGTTATACTTTACAAATGGCGTTTTATTTTAAAACGATAATTTTATTATTTATTTTGTTTGAAAAAATAACTTTTTCATTTTTGAGAATTATTTTTTTTCTGAATTATATTAGACTTTTATAGAGTAGTTAAAACTGTGGTTTCATTTAAAGTGGTGTTGACAATTCCATCCTGTATATTACATAAATGCATGAATTCCGCACACAGCAGGACAGGCAGAAGGAACCTAGTGTTAAAACACTCCGTTCTCCACTTTTCGCCAAATTCTGGAGGCATTGCGTGTTGGGTGGCGGAACTAAACGCCGCGTTTTTTGCCTCGACATCAGAGCGAAGAAATGAAAATATAAATTGAAATAAATATTTCATCTTCTCAAGTGGGTATCGAACCCACAACTATTCGGATTTACAATCACAATTTGTGCCCCTGCGCTGGCCTTTGGAAATATGTTCTTTGTCATTAAATGAATAAATACTAATTACTAATTCAATTGAAAATTAATTTTCAATTGAATTAAATATTTCTTTCATGTAAATGTATGTGTATTTTTATAGTTGTATAAAACATTTTGCTTAAGTAAAAATGACTCATTTACTGTACTTCCATTAAAACTAAAAGATTTTTATAAAGTACGAGTATATTCTTTAATTTAATTATGATACATATAAAAGCTGGTGCTGTCTCTATTTATACTTGTATAATATATATTCTGTTTGTCAGAAGCAACTAAGAAGTATACAGTGTAATTACTATGTTACCTGTGTATATTATTTCGAGCGCCAACTAACTATTTTACTATGACGTACTAAAGTGTGAACTTAATTTAACTTAATTTAGAGTAATTTATTTAATAATATTAGAACATTAAAAACTATTATTCATACTTTTAGTTTTGTTAACATTGGAAATTCGTATCTGCGACCCTTTTAGTAACGTTTTACTGCTCGAGTGAACGAACCAGGAACAACATTGTTGTTACTATGAAATTTCTATACAAGACTTGAAAAAAATGGCTATTATACCTTTTATTTTTAATCAAGAGTTTATAATATTGATAATAATAATCACCATATGAACGTAAACTATAATTTTATTACAATATAAAGTAAGTGGAGTGCCAGCAATAAATGTTGTAACACCACATTTACAATTCTCGTACAGAAATTTCGCCTTAGCGACAATGCTCGTCGACTCTATAATATTTACAATTGTGAAATATTTAAAACAGTGCTAAGTTTGTAACAGTGTCTGACGTTAACTTTGAAACAACAGTGACAATCGTGTTATTACTCGAGTTATATAAATATTTTAATATGGAAAATATTAGTATCTTTTTATTTGTTTTATAGTCTATCAGGCCGTTTAAATATTAGTATTATCTTTTTATTATGGTTATAATAAAAATTGTTGTAATTAAAACGGTGTATTTATTCGTAAAAATGTAATTATAATAGTATTTGTATATAAAAAAAGTTACTTTATATTTGGAAACATAATTTAACTTTCATTTAAAATCGTAAAGCGTTTTGCAGTTTAATCACTTTTGGCTTTTTCTGGATAGAAGCATAACTTTATTTATCAAAAGTTCAAAACAAAGTTTGTGCAAAGGCAAAACAAGAGAATAAATAAAACTGATAAGTTAAAGAAGAAAAGTTTCATTGTAGTCTCGATTTATTTTCTTTTATCCAAAGGCTATTACAGTAATTTTGAAGTTTTGAAGAATTCTAACTCTTAAAGTAATTAAAACGGAAACTTTAGACGAAATTTATGATTTTTCGAGTTATAACTTACACGTAAATTGATTTTCTCTGTTTACTTACCGTCGGATGATACCACGGGTCTGGCGATTATTAAAAGTAACAACAGTACCGTAGAACACGAGGCGTATCGTAAGTGATTCATATTTGCATAAATATTTAACCCATCAGCATCGTAGAGTAAACTTTTTTGCCTATTAACGATATGTCAACAAAAGTAGTTTCACGAGTTCGCCGGTGCGGTGATAGAGTTCTCTCATTGATTCGCCGCTCGACGTGGAAATCGGTTTGATTAAATATTCATAGAGTGGTTGTGGGAGCGGAGTTCGCGGCCGCGGACGAGAGTGGCGCGCGGGCGGCGGACGCGCGACGGCCTCGTAGCGCTCCGGCTGCGTACTGCCCGCGCTACGGCAACCTCGCCGCTTTGTCTACGAGCGCCTACGAGCGCTACGTAGCGGCGCTTGCGTAGCCCCGCCTCGCTCTCCAACGAAAGGACGGAACATTGCCAGTATTTGTAACAGTTTGCGTCAAATTGATATAAATGGAGACGGTTTTAATAAAGTGTAATTGACTTTTGCCGACTTCGCGTCGCATTAATTTCGGCCACGCTAAGACGCCCCGGGCAGGTGCGGCGTTAAATACTATCGGAGTTACTTCGCTTTTTGCCATGAATAATCTCAAATTTAAATGAATGTTAATTATGACGAGATTTTAAGTTTATACCCTTAAGATTGACGCTAAGTAACAAAAATAAATCTCTCCGCCTTCGAAACTTTATACGTAATTAAGTATGGAATTTTATTTCCTCTTCATTATTTTCTTTTTCCCTGTTTACGGAAAAAGCTTTCAGTAACGGTCTCTTAATTACATTCGTATTTATGGATGTACTCATTGAATATATATTTTTATTTAATTCTGATTTCAGCATTAAAATAGGTTCACGTCGATGCAGTGTCAAACAGATGGCTGAATGCTACGTTATTTTTGAATTCGTTGCATACATATTTATGTTATATTTTAGGCCAGTCGTCGTGCAGAGGCACATGCGTGTGATTATGGGTTCGACTCCCATTCGAGGAAATGCAATATTTAATATTTTTATTTCTTTGCCTTGGTGTCAAGGTAAAGCGCGACATCAAGTTCGCCATTTAGCGTAAAGCTGATATATTTATATAATCATAGTTATAGGAAATTATCAAGTAGATATATTGTTACGTAATGGTTTATTACTAGTTAATATAAGCGTGTAAGCTTCACAGCGGGAAGCGACACGGTGAGAACGCGGCAGGTGCTACGCATTAGACATTGACTTTGCCAGTTGTAAGGATAGAGGAAGGGTCACAGTGTCAATATTATCAATTAACTATATTTATATAACCTTTATATAACCATTTATATTATAATAAATGGTTCTATAATCGTTAAGTTAATATATATTTCGTGTTTGTACTTTTCGATTATCAAACATAAATGCAAATAAAAAGTATTATTGAGTAATATTGATTCAAGAAGTTCCGTATTCATTATTCATATTATATCGATTCGATATTTATACTCTGTTAACTTTAATTTTAATATAATTAGAATTTTATGAGCTTTATTTAGATTTTAAGCTTAAATCTAGATGTTGTTCGAGAGTAGGCGTTAATCTCTGCAGCACAGTGTTTTACTTCGCTAATGTAGTTCTATCTATCTACTGTTTAACTAAAAAATCAGTAAATATTAAGTTTCGGCGATGTCTGATATTTAAATATTTTGAAATAAATAAGATAAAATTATTCTTGTATATTTATATGAAATAATATATCATTTTACTTAGTTTTTTGCTAGAATAGTAAACAAAAATCCCAACGTTAGGCAACGGGTGTTTCCGATAAGGATGTAGAAAACGGCTAAAGCTAGTTGTCATCATGTTTTAACAGTGTAATCCGTGAGGGATAAATCTAGTTTGTGAACAATTTTAAATGTTTTTTTAAATTTTTTAATCTGTATCCTGCTCATAGAAGGGGAGGCAGAAGGAACCTAATCTTCCGCTGACTTTTCAAGGCTTTGCGTTTTGAGTGGCTGTACTCACTTACAGACACTAGACATTACACAAGACAAGAAATTATACCATTAATTACAAAAACAAAACAAACAAATGATATTTTTTAAATGTATGACAATAGCATTTTCCATCTCACTTAAATATCACGTATATATTTGGAACGTTTCAATTAGCGTTATTGAAAATTGAATGAATCTTTGCTAAAGGCTCTGGGTCAATATGTATATAAAAAAAATATTTTACGTTCAAGATTGAAACATTCAGGGCATTCGTGGCGCAGGAGTACAAGCATGTGACGGTAAATGCGACAGGTTGTCGGTTTGATTCTCATTCGACAAAATTAAATATTTAATATTATCATTTCTTCGAGGCAAACTGCGTTTTTCCGCTACTTAAAAAGCAATGCCTCCAGAATCCATCGGAATATGGACCACTAAGAGTTTTTACACTAGGCTCCCTCTGCTTACCTTGCTGTGTGGGATACAGGGTTAACCCGAAAAAAAGAAGAAATTGAATAATCTATCTATCTATCTATCTATCTATCTATCTATCTATCTATCTTATTAATAGTGAAAATATACCATCCGTATTTAAAATTTCACGTATTTTATCGAACATACGGAATAATTAACATCAAAACGTGATTTTAATATGAAGCATTGAAAATACAGTGACAATAATTTTTTTTTTTTATTTTCTTTGATTTCTGTTTTAAAATATTATTTTTCAACAATTATTGATGTATATTTTTGGTTTTAACTTCTTATTAATATTCAAAGATATTTTTGTAAGAGGAATGAAATTTCCTTATGGAACTATCTCCGCCACGCTTTGCTTCGACACAAACAGATAGGACGACAGAGCGAAATGAAAATATTCAATATTTCTTTTCCTCGAGTGGGAATCAAACCCACACCTATCGCGTTTACAATAACACGCTTGTACCCCGCGCCACGACAGGCCTTAAGCTAAGGAAAAATAATTTGTTATTTTTTTAATTATAGCAATTAAATATCGCCTAATACTTAAAAATTAGTATAACAATGAAAACTTTATTTTGCTTTAAATCACTTTTAATAAGTTTTTAAATTGTAGTACAATTGTGGTCTACAATTTCAGCTATCAATTTACATAGATCAATCACTGTCTCTCCAAATTTGTTGGTCTTAATAAGCGATTATTAAAAACGAATGATAATTAATACAAATAATTTTGTGTATTTATTTATTAGGTAATTAATTTTTCTTAAAGTAAATTAGGTATTTTTTTTTTTTTTATTTTTAATTATATGTTTTTAAGTTATTATTTACTTTACATGTAAATGCCACAGTTATCTAACATTATCCAAATAAATATTAAAAAAAAAACAAATATTGAACGTACAATATTTACGCTACCGTTACACAATCTAATATCAGGCTATATACGTGACGATTATTAATTTAATACCTTGATTTTATTGAAAATATCTTTTTTCTTTTATCTTATATCAACTGAACTTAACGCTAAAAGATAAAATCTATTTTCATAGATTAGATCTAAGAGATTATATAAAATACAAATAAAGCATTAAGACAAACCACCGTAAACAATATTATGATAATATGGTTCTGAGAATACAGATATTTTGAGGGATTACTCGAAGGCAAATCCCATCTTGTTCGAAAGTCTCTTGATTTGGATATATTCGATAATATTATTGTATATTACCAAATAAATAGGGCTGAGCTACGATAAGCGTAGACAGGAAACGGGTCGGTATTGGCGATCCGTCGCGAGTAAGCCTCGGGAACCCTTTTTTCCCCTCTTCGCAAATCGTCGGAGATTAAGCCAGAAGTGGTTCGCACCTTCCCTCCAATATTTTTTTGTAGTTTAACCAAATAAATTGCTGTGATACAAAGTGTTTTTGTTGCGAAAGAACGTTTTAGGTGTTAAGAAAGTTTGTAAGATTTTCGAGTGTAATAAATAGAGTTAGTACAAATTGTTGAAATATATTAAAATGTCCCGCTATTTTTTTAGCCTAGTGTCAAGACAATCCGCTGCCCATTTTCGTCAAATTCTGGAGGCGTTACAACTCGACGCCGCGGCTTGCATCGACACCAGAGCGTATAAATGAAAATATTAAATATTTAATTTTCTCAAGTGGGAATCAAACCTACAACCTTACTTGCTTGTGATAATTTCCTTAAATTATTGATTAAATGTAACTGATCAAGATACAAACTATATATAAATATATGAAATGTACGTATATTTTTATTTACTAAAAAACCTGCGACTACCCCCGGTATCAGCGACGTGAATCACGTCACGCGAACTGAAAAAATTGCATTGTAAACATTTAGAGAAAATCTTTTTACACGCGGCGGGAAGAACGTTAAAGTTTGTTCGTTTCAAATTCAATATATTATGGCGGGCGTGCTCTCGCTCAGCCGACACCGAAACTCACTCGAGCGTTGCTCACTGAAAATTTATTGTTTTTCTAAGAAAATTTCCTTCGCACGATGTTATATCCCCCATTGGACCCCTGGGGAAGAGTTGGAAGAGGTTAATGACGTTTGGCGTTTTTATATAGTGCTGGTAGCAGCGATCGCGCGGACCCTCGGATAGACTACAAAATTGCATCAATAATGGACACATGCAACATTCGATTGCGCAATACTCCAATTTATTGATGTTTGCATAGTAATTCTTAAAAAAAACATGTATAATTTTTTAGCTACACAGCAGGTTAGGTGGAAGGAACCTTGTGTTCAGACACTCCGTTCCCTATTTTCCGCTGAATTCTGGAGGCATTGTGTATTGAATAGCGGAACTCAACGCCGCGGTTTGCCTCTAGATTTACGCTTTGCCTCTAGACTTACTAGACACGAAGAAATGAAAAAGGATTTTGAACCCACAAATTATTACGCTTACACGCGTGTTCTTGTGTATTAATTACTTTGAAATTTACATACACTGGTACAATGTTTACTTTATTGGCGGAAATTATAGATAGTTAACATACAATGAAATAAACTAAATAATAACTTCAAGCTTGTTTAGAAAATTTTCGTAAATTACGAAATAATATTAAAATAATTTTGATAATATATTAACTCCACCAAATATACATACAAATAAATTATGGTTAAATGTCGGTTCCGCTGCGATATTTCACCTTTTATCGCAGAGAACAATAAAATTGTGAGTGAAAATAGAAAGACAATGAAATAATTGCCTCCTGCAAACAAAACGTAGCTATATAAAAATTATCTACATAAACGCCATAAAGTTTAAACGTTCAATAAATGGAACACCATGTATAATCACAAAAAAGGGTCCATACGCCAACGGCAACGGCACAGTTTAAGATAAAGTCTTTTATCGGACACATAATAACCTTCTGTGAGAAATCGTTAGCCCGTGCTCACGTCGCGGGGACACGTGCGCGGGCACTCCTGAGACTGATCCCTCCATGTGCTTAGATTAAATTTGTTCCTATAAAAATGTGTCCTACAGTCGATAACGTTGAAAATGTGCAGATGTCGGGGCAGTATGAAGTCCGCGATAGGGTACGACGTGACGCGCCTACTGACGTGACGTGACGTGACCCAAACACTACTGGTTGAATGCTCGTAGAAGATATAAAATGGACTTGCTGAATCTTTGTCATTCGATTACTGAAAATATACCCCGGAAATACATACAACCTCACGCTATTTACAATCTTTTCGTATATCATTCGATTAGATTTAAATTTGCTTAATATATACCACCTTACAATGATGAAGCACAAACGTAAGCTTTAGATTTATCGCCTTAAAAGAATTAAGGAAAGTGCTCTGACAAAAACTTTTATTCTGTGATAGCGAAGAGAAACTTGTACATTTAGGTATCAAAAAAATGCGAATCACTCTCTAAAAGCAAATCAATATTCAAACATAGGAAGTTTGAAACGAACTTCTTACTAAAGAAATTTGTTTTTCTGCAATTTTTCGGAGTTTTAGTTTTAATTATAAATGAGTTTTGTTTTTATTTAATTTACTTTGGAATAAATATTTTGTTATTATCTGTTTCGTTCTTCACATACACCCACTTTCAGCACACTTATAAAATTTCCGGTCTCTCATAGCAAAATTCCATACAAAATATATACACTTGAAATTTACTATGTATTTACTTAAAAGTGATTCTTTGTATTATGCAAAAAAAATACTTTAGTAAAATCTTTTCAACGTCTGCTTATATTTCTTAGATATTATAACAAAAATAAATAGCCTTTCGATGGCTATACAATTAGATTACAATAGATTTCTGCGTCGGCCATTGTTTAGTTTGGCAAGAAGGCGCTGAGGAGGAGGTGGCAGAGGCCGCGGAGGCTGCGGAGGCTTCGCGGAGGCACAATGCCCTCGACCGATAATGCTTGCAGCTCGAACGATCAATCTTTGGGCTATTACGATGGTTTAGCGCCTTGATGTATTGTTTCAACTTCAATAAAGTTTTGATGAATTTTCTCATGTTCTCCAAGCCTTTGTTGGAGAAGCTTTGGATATTGATGAATAATTTGGCGGTTAAGTAATGTTATTATAATTATTTAATGGCTGTTGTCTTGTGAGTATTCAATTTAAATTTTGCTTTTCTTTTAAATTTAAACAATTCGTTAATTAGTTCGAATGTTTTCCTATAAGAATGGAATGATTGATTACTATGATAATACAATACATATCTGTCAAGAACCCATGTCATATGTCATATATTCTTAAAAGCTATTATTATAAACAAAAAGAAATAAATTATATAGTTTTGTTGACATAAAACAAGCAATATTTACAAAAATGTTATTCGTATGAAATACCAAAACAAAATCGTCATAGTGAAGATGAAAAAAATATACTTTATATAGGTATTTCCTTTACCATATAAACATTAAAGCGTAAGCGCCATGGAAGGCAAAGGGCAACAATTGTAATACCATTCGTATCTTTAGACAGCCTTTCTCTTCAAATTTTCTTATATAAAACGAGCGAGGTAATATGCGTTTTATTGGACCGTTTTTCTTTTGAAATAAAACGGAATCGTTCTTGTATGAAAATGTATTTTCACAACACGTTGCAACCCGATGATATTGGCTTTTGTCTAATTTGAATAAAATAAAAGGTCTTAAAGTAAAAGAAACGTCTCGTACTTTAAGTATAAATGACGTTTCATGTTCATGTATATGCATTACAATAATAACCAATTTCACGCTGTATCCCGCACACTGTTGTGTGACATAAGTAAGCAGAGGGAACCTAGAGGTAAGACACTCCGTTCCCCACTTTCCGCCGAATTGTGACAGCATTGCGTATCGAGTGGCGGTACTTAACGCCGCGCTCTGCCTCGACAGCATAGCAAAGAAATGAAAATATTAAATTTCATATAAAAATATATCATTTCTTCGAGTGGGGATCGAACCCATAACCAGTCGGATTTACAGTCATACTTAGTTCCCCTGCGCCACGACTGGCCCCAAAAACATAAATAAGAAAACAGTAAATAAACAAATAAATATAATGAAACGACCGTACATTTAATGCTTAGAATAGTTTAAAAATCTGTTAAATGACAAATTTTAAAGCATATGAAAAAGCTTTAGAGACTTTATAATGAAACACACCGATTTTTCATGTCGTTTGACACAATGGACTTCAAAATGAGAGCAAAGTAACTGTAGAGTTCAAGCGCGAAAAAGTGCTTAGAAAATTATGAAACGGATCAAAAGACTCCGAAAAGCCATCAGGTTTTTATCTATATATCAATAAGCTTTTTAACCGTTGCTATGTTTTGTAATAAATGAGATTTTCATGTAAGTACTTCAATATTTAATTCAAATATAAATTGTAATTAAAATGGTATGTTACTAACGATGTTTATGAACAAATAAAAGTAATAATAATTGTAGGCATTCAGAGTTATTATCGAACGTATACACATACATGTGGCGGTCTGTGGGGAACGGAGTGTTTTAACACTAGGTTCCCTCTGCCTATCCTGCTAGCGTGAAGCTGAGTATATAAATCTTAATATTTAAGTCTTTTATTTTTTATATACAATGGTGTTTACATACAATTAATATTTGATATTAAACATAAAAATGTAATATAAGTACTATCTTATATTATTTATAGAGACATTACGAAATACCATAGACATCACGTTCCTTTATACGTACATACTCGTATGTATAGAGGACAACAAAAATATTTTAACAATTTTGCATTTCAAAGTAGAAACGGACCAATACGATGAATGAGAATTTGGTATGTTGCGAGCTTTTTCGTTTCCTGTGGTTTGCCCGTTCTTCCTTTAGCATACCGGAATTGATAGATCACAACTGGCAGTATAGTGCTATTTGAAAAAAGAAAAGAGGTATGAAAAAAGAAAAGAGGTATAAAATCCGAGTGTACGGCGCAGGGCTTCGTTTCGTGGCTCGCGTTTCGCTTTACGCTGCGGTTCTGGGCTTCTGACAGATCCATGAATCGTGTGGCCGAACGCGATAGACTTTTCAATAGAGGATTTTATTTTTAAAAGAAATACATTTCAGATGGAAATAAAAGGTAGACAATATTTAGGGTTTCATAGATTAATTCTATAAAATGGCAACATAGTAATTATATAAAGGTTACTATTACATACACTCACCTATTCCACTTCCGTTTCTAATTTTTCGCTAAATTCTGGGGGCATTGCGTGTCGAGTGTCGGAAATATTTTAATATTTTCAATGAAAATATTTAATTTTTCATTTCCTCGAGCTCTAAAAGGAGAATCGGCAGACCAAAACGGAGATGGCGGGACGAGCTGGACCATTATAGGCCTGACTGGTGCTCAATAGCCCTAAATAGACCGGAATGGAAGAAATGGAGAGAGGCCTTTGCCCAAGAACGGGACGGTGTAGGCTAGGGAAAAAAAAATAATCCTCGAGTGGAAATCGAACCTTGAGGGTTCGATTTCGCTGTCGCGTTTCTAGTCGCATGATTGTACCTCTGTAGCACGACTAGCTTCAATATCATAATGTACCTACATGTAAATTACGACATTCATGTGTACATTATCAGCTTA
The DNA here is from genome assembly GCA_036379175.1 of Heliconius cydno galanthus. Classification (NCBI taxonomy): domain Eukaryota; kingdom Metazoa; phylum Arthropoda; class Insecta; order Lepidoptera; family Nymphalidae; genus Heliconius; species Heliconius cydno. The sequence goes on along the minus strand of JAKRZM010000542.1, from coordinate 436,850 downwards.
TACTACTAGCTAAACATCAATGCGAAAGAGAAAAATCCCCATATCAAATATAAAAATAAAAAGTAGTAGTAATAATATCTTATTTTTACAAAAAATAATAAAAATAATAAATTGTTTCATAATATGTTATTTGCACATACTAGAGGTAAATTCAATTTAATTTTCCATCTTGTTAGAAAAGTTAATAAAAAACTTGAAGTGAACTTTCTGTTTTACTGCCTACGTGCTAGCATATAAAAATGCAAAAATAAAGTAAAAATATATTCTGCCAAGTCGTTAAATTCACATGGAATCAATTCACGAAAAATATGAGCTTGGAATGTGGAAACAATAGGTACCTATCGCCAACTCGTGTGTTATATTATTTGACTTTTTATAAATTGACATTTTTTTATTTTAACAAAAAGATAACACATTTTGGGAAACTATATAAAAATATTGTTTTGAAAAACAAAAATAACACTAACAAATTAGGTATATAATATAAATAACACTAAAAAAGAGCTATTTATTTCAGGACGTACTAAAAAGAAGAAGCCTTCTAATATTATAATTAATTCAGCTAGTGAGGTTAGTCGTGGCACAGGGGAACAAGTGAAAATAAATAAAGACTGGTTGTGGGTTCCTACTACTACTACTCGAAGATATGCAATATTTATTTAAATTTATATTTTAATATCTTCGCTCTGGTATCGAGGCAAAGCGCGGCGTTAAGTTCCGCCACTCAATCACCCAATGCTTCCAAGATTTGGCGGCAAACGAGGAACGTCTTAATACTAGGTTCCCTCTACCCACCCTGCTGTTTGCAGGGTACGGCACGAAGCTAGCGAAGCAGAATGCAAATAATGCAATAATATATATTTAACTATATTTTATATAAAATATCCTACTTCCTAGAATCCTTTTACGTAATGAAGAGCAGTGTCACGTAACTTTTTAAAACTTTTAATAAGAAAGCGAGGATCATATTCTCAGAATCAATTTAACATTATTAAAGACTATATAGACAATTCAAGTAAATTAAACATTATTTACTGAGTTATTAGTTGGCATGTATATAAATATTATTAAAAAAATACATTATTAAATATATATATATAAAATCGTCGATGAAATATTGTCATCTACATACTTAAAAATATATGCAATCGTCGTACATTTTAGCAACATACTCGTACATTTTATTTTAGTTCAGAACAGGAATTTCTCCAGTTCCATAGCGAGAACGAAATTACACAAATCGATATAGGTATTACAAAATGACGTGCAATATTTTGTAAACGGTACAATGCACGCGAATTGAAATACCGCGTTCGCTTTGAAAACGTCGAGATAAAGACATCAATCACTTACCTGAGAACATTCAATTCCCCAGCGACTACAACTGAAAAGGAAATAAAATTCTTTAATAAATAGCATAAACGACTCAATAGCCGCCTTTACGTACGCATTTGTTTACATTTACCCGTAAGTTTCCCACTGAAACGTAAAACCAACGCAATTATTAAAGCGTACGTTATATTTCGGAATTCGGATTTCTGGCGATTTTTCACAAAGTTATAATCAATTTGTTTCACACGTCATTAATATGAAGATTGATATCGAAGTCGCTAACGATACATGAAATATTCTCTCTCTCTCTCCTTCTCTCTCATTAAATCACGTGGTACGGAAGTGGAGTGCTGACGAGGGCTCTCGTGCTATCACGACCCAATAAACATATGATGCTCACCGTTTAATAATTAATACAACTTTCAGGCTTCCAAACAAAACATTATACGCAAATATCCGGCTATGGAATGCCAAAGTGGGTTAACCAATAGTTCGTACTGAGTTATGATTCTGGGTAATGCAATATTTATATGAAATTATGTACATATTAAAATATATTTATTTAACTTATTTCTTTGTAATTAATATTTTTTTAACATATTTTGTCCTACGACCTTAAAAAGACAGCGGGAATCCGCTGGATTCAAAGGACGCAGGACCGGTCGGAGTGGCGAGAATTAGGGGAGGCCTTGTGCCTATGTCCAGCAGTGGACGTTGAAAGGCTGATGGATGGATGGATAGATGGATTTTGTCCTAATAAAAATTGAAATCATTTTGTAACTTTATTAATTAACATATCATAAAAGTCCATCTTAGACTTTATGTATCGAGTATATATTAAAGCGTATAAGTGCAAGGAATTGAAATTAATTCTTTTCCCCCAGTGAGACTCGAACACACACCACAACCGTCATTATCAGTCAGACGCACCACTACAGCCTCTCTGATCTTGCAAATAAAAAATAATAAAACTTTCAATTGCTTCAGTGTTTACAAGGAGACAATCCGATTATAAATCAATTAGAAAGTATCATAAAACTATTATTCAAACGAAATGATGTCTCGATCGTAGCTTCGAACTGTAGCACAGCGATAGCTGGCTCCGCAAAAGTTGGCACGAATGGCGTACCAGACCACTGCCAATTTCCATTAGCCATCATGCAAAACGAAAAAATGCATAGACGATCACTTTTTCATTCAATTAAAATTGGCTACCAACCAAAACGGTTACCCATTTTGAAGGATAAGCATGACCGCATTTTAGAATACCTTCAATTGTATTGAACGAATGTGGCTGAACAGGTGTTTATTATATAGAAATACGAGCCATTACGTATTTTAACCGACTTCAGGATTATTATCAAATTGTTGCTGAGAACATTGAAAATCCATAAGCTTTCAATATTGTGAAGTTAACTGGGGTTTTGTTCTCAGTGGTTGCACGATCTGAATATCAAAAATGTGAAAGGGGTCGTCAGTAACCGGGACACGTATATTGGGACCCTATCACTTCGCTCTTTACTTACTCGCTGGGCGCCATCTGTACATTCTACCTAATTCAGTAACAAATTTGATTATGTAAGAATATACGAGAATATCGGTTTTTTCATATTAATAAAATATTATATTAAAAACGATTGTTTTATTAAATATTATTAAAAGCTTGACATTTAAAATCGTATTTCGTCACATTCTTTATTTGTGACAAGTGTCGTTATTGTAAAAGTTAGATGTGGTACTTAAGAAGATGGGCATGCTGGAGGGCGTTTTAATGGCCTCTCGACAGGATCTCACCGGGTGCTTCACGTCACTTCGTTGCTCTGATTGTACAACCTGTTATGTGTCCTATGAATAATCTAAAAGCAACTTCGGTTTTTAGGTTTTTTTCATTATTATAGTACGAACTTTGTCTATTCCACTAAACACTAAAATCTATAATGCGTTAATACTAATTTTAGCTGAATAATTTCAAAAGTATTTTCTATATTAAAATTAAATGCGAATATTTCTACAATCTTAATTACTTACACCATTATATATTTGTTTAACATATTATATAATAAATTACAATTATCTGTTTTAATTAATTTATTTATTCCATTTGATTGTTGTGGTTATGGTATATATTTGATAATAAAGTATGATCAAAAATATCATCGAAATAATCTAATTTTCGATGCTGTCAACAATTAATTTGGATTAAATAGCTGCTATAACATTCGCCTATAGCCATCTAGTACCTAACTCAGCTAATTATGTCGGGCTTGCATTAACTGACTCTCTCGTAAACAATATCGAGATCTAACAAACACAGTTTATATATTAATTTCGCTTGCACTAGTACTGTAAACATACTGAAATACACATATTTATTTAAATTTTACAGGCTTGGGAAAGCTTTTCGTTATAATGTATAATGAAACCATATTTTGCCTTTTGTGACATAGAACTCGGTTCAGTAAAACCATTTAGTATTGGAGTTAAAGTATATGTTTCTGTACTTGTTTAGGTAACGTTTAAAAAAAATAATTTTAATTTAATTTAAAAAATTTAAAATGTCCAAACCTTTTGACTACTAAGCATATACGTTCTTCACCAAGCTACCTCGAATTTTTTCTATGCTTATTAATATTGTTTGCAAAGGGGTTAGCAGGTTAATATCCCGCTACTTTTATACGTTCCCTAAATAAGTTTTTTTCTAGTATGGAATAACACTTTAAAAATGTCAATAATATTTAATTCTGTTCCAGGTGCCTGTATTGGAAGGTTGAGGTTCTATTTATATTTACATATATGAAAACGTTACGTTAACGTTATAATGGTTTCCCTTTAAACAAACACATAAGGTTAATTAGAATTATGTTTTAGGATTCGGGTATCAAAATTAATTCTGAATATAATTATTCTAACATGGTGAATTTTGTCGAAGACTTACTTGACTTGTCCTATTATCTTTACTTAAAATTTAATTATTATTCTCTACAGGATTATCTATGCATGTAGGAACAACTATGTTAAAGATTGGTTATTGGAAATTTCAGCTTCACGCTGTATCTCGTACAAAGAAGGATAGACAGAGGGAACCTGGGAACCTGCTGATAAAATATTTCGTTTAAAATAAACTAGTATGAAATATTACACATTCTAAGCCAGTTAAAATTGACCGCAGGATTAATATAGTCTATGCCTATCTACCAAAAAAAAATATTAACCAGTAAGTTCCTGAGATTAACGCACTCAACCAAACAAACTCTTCAGATTTGTACTATTTGTAAAGGTATTTCTAATAACTAACTTTATTACTTATTTTATAAATTCTATTGTTAAATGTTGTATTTTTCCTGCATTCTGCAATTTATTGAGCACATTTCGTAACTCGGTCACGGACAAAGTGCAATAGATAGATTGCTCACTCAATTAAAATGTTACGAAGATCTACAACAGTAAACTTAGAATAATTCGTATAAAGCGGATTTATTGAAAATACCTACATAGGTATAAAATTTTCAAGATGTTCTATATAAAATCTATTCCTCTTAGATGTAGGTAAAGCTAGCAACGACTCAAAAATTTTGGATATTTTTTTTATGATTTCACATATTCCGCTGATGGCTTACGAAATGTAAATTAATGTCTTATTTTACTCGACCGTAGAAATGATAACAAATACTTTTTTACCCGGGTTGGAACTTAGAACCATCACAACTACAATTAGACACTGTCTCACTGCGCTACTGTGACAAAATTAAATTATATTCATAATTTTTAGGCTTTAAAAACTTAGAAAAATATAATAAAATAATTGATGAATTGAAATTATTTTATGCTAAGTCATATAATCTTTTTACTAATAATTTGGGTAAAAAAAGCTTTATAAAACTTTATAATCTGTTGGCAACGACGAAAACTTCTAAAAACCGTATAGAAGTGTTCACGTTCATGTTCTACATCCAAACTTCACTACAATGAAAATATTATATAACGCTTTGGTTTTCCTAGAATTTGATTTACTAATTCTATCGCGTAAGTATATATTTATTTAAATTTATATTTTCATTTTGTCGCTCTTGTGTCAAGGCCCGGCGTTGAGTTCCGCCACTCAACACGCAGTGCCTCCAGTATTCGGCGAAAAATGGGGAACGGAGTGTTCAATAATCGGTTCCCTCTGCCTACCCTGCTGTATGCGGGAGATAGCGTGAAGTTGATCTAGGTATTTCTGTAAATCAAAGTAAATACAATTTATGAGTTGTTACGTCAAAAATTTTAACACCCCAACAAAAATAATCGTTAGCCTAAAACAGAAATTTAGGACAACACTGTCTAACGAACGAAATGGTGCATCGCTTTACGCGTAATTAAAACATATCGTATGTGTTTCAATAGAACAGCTTTACTATCTATACAAAAGTGGCGAATCGATGTAAATTGCCCATCCAATGGGCAAAGCAATGGGTGCTCGTATCTCAATGGCCCATAAACAACACGGCCGTGAATACAAATCGCATATTAGAGCTTTCATCGTTCTCGTATAGACAGTTACGCAGCGTACATACAGTAACACAGTGATAGCTATTATCAGCTGGAGTCATGAGTGATTATCAGGTAACGTTACGGTTGTTACCCCTTAGCCCGCCACTTCATAAACTTTATCACTACTCTAGGTAACAAATGTTCGCAATTATGTACTCAACCGCTGTGTGTTATCTAAGCTGATTGCTAACTGTGTAAGTTAACTGCGAACTACACGAAATCGGTACGGCGAGGGTGTTATAAATGAATCCAATTTACGTTCATCAGTTACCTTTTATCTGTTTAATATGTTAATATTTATTAATGTTGTGTTTTTTTAAATGTTTTACAAAAAAGCAACTTTTTTGTTTTCAAATATACTTTTTTCAGCTTCATGCTAGAATATACTTTTTTCAGCTTCGGCAGAAGGTGCGTAGTGTTAACACACTTCGCTCCACACATAGTGAGAAAATAAAAATATTAAATATATCTTCCTCGAATGGGAATCAGTTGTGCTTACACAGACCTTTTCTATGTGTGGATATATGAATATTTACATATATTTCATGAATATACTATTCGTAAGACGCGAATTGTATTACCCAGGTAGAAAAAAAAATATATACAAATAACAATTCCGAGCGTCGAATATCTTCTTTTTATATTTTAACTTAATAAAATTATAGTCTAGTCATATTAAAGTTATAATTTAACAGCACAGGAAGCAGGCGCAGGTCTCACATCGTATTACGTCGGAGAGAAAACAGATGGTTGGATTTCATTACAATATCTCAACGGTGCGGAAGGCGAATCGCAGCCGGTACTTGTAATGTTACTACGAGTAGATTATAAAAGACGTATGGATCACTCTTTTGGATTTGATAATGTGAATTCTCTATATTGTATTTCGTTTTAAATATTAGAACTCACTCAAAAGAATCAATTGTTATTTATTAATATTTTCGTTTCTTCGCTCTGGCACCGAGAGCAAGAAGCCAGGCGTTTAGTTCGGCCACTCAACACGCAATGCCTCGAACAATGGAGAACGTCGAAGTCTTAACACTAGATCCGCTCTGCCTACCCTGCTGTGTGCGGGATACAGCGAAACTGATTTGCTTTTTATCTATATATATAAAATCGAAGGGTCACTCACTCATCACGAAATCTCAGAAACTACATGCGCTAGGAATCTCAAATTTTGCATAGGAGTTATTTATAGGACGTAGGTGCTCGCTAAGACGGGAATATGCAATATTCGACTTCTAAGAGGTTGTTTTTGGGCTTGAAGGTTTGTATGAAACTTCGTTACTAGAAATACTAGGAATCTTAAATTTTGCATGGAAGTCACTTATAGGATGTAGGTACTCATGGAGACAGAAATTAATAATAAAGTAGTTCACGCAGGCGAAGTCGCGGGCGGGCCGCTAGTTTTAGATAAAAACAACAAAAACAAATTAGGCTATTTAACCTAAATCCCATTCACTGAAATAATTTTAGCAATCATGTCACAAATCCAATTGAAATATCAGTAAATAATACAAAATACATCAAATAAGCGCAGTATTCGCTACTTAATTGAGGTTCCATCCAATATATTACACTATTATCGTAAACAGTAGTTTAATTAATGATGTTCAATACAAAAATCATGTGGCTGTTTAAATGTATCACTTTTACACAGGTACCAACTGGGTACATTCGGGTAAGCGGCTTTTTTATTTGTATAAATTATACGCGACGAGTTTAGATTCGATTCCCGTTTGAGGAAATTAACTAATAATTTAATTCCATCCCTATTGAAGGTCAAAATGCAACTTTCAGATATTTCAGGGTGGTGTGGTATTTGCTTCTATTTTTGATAATTTTTTTGATGAATGAATTGATCAATTTGAAACAATTTTCATGTAAAATTATCGACAAAATTCAACTGATGTAAATCTTAACCTTTTCCTTCTTAAAATCTTTTTGTTTTTATTTCTTTTTAGACCATAAATTTAATTTTTAATTGTTAATTAGCAACATATGTAAAAAGTTCATTTCTTTTATATTCACTCCATGTTTCATGTATAAGTGGAAACTTTATTGACAAATGTAATATGGATATGTATTATGCTAAAAAGTATTGTAAATGCTGTTTGTTTCCCAATTTAAAATAAAATAAATAAAAAATAAAACGCTCACGTTACCCACGTTTCTTAACAAGCATTCATTTTATTGCAATTTTACCTTTCAAAAAGAAACAAAGCCGCCTGTCCATCTTTATTATCTAGTTGAAATTATAGTCATTAACTAATGAGAAAATGAGCGGATCCTCTCAATTTTCCTTCAGTTTTAAAGAGGAGGTTTTGAGTTTCCCAACACTTTGTGTAAATTGAAACTGTAAAATTCTTCATTTAAGTGTTCGTTAACGAATTTTAACGCAGTCATTTGTTTTTACAGTGAGCTATTGATGCTATTTATAGTTTTTTTTGTACTACTATGTAACATTTTTCCTAAGTATTTCTTTTGGAAATTATATAGTAGCCACCCACAATTTTGCGTGGATTTTATAATCATTTCCATAGTACTTCCATTTACTTTATTTACCGGTCATCTTTAAAACTTAGATCCGAAAATTCAAGACACTGGTTGTGTTGAATGGCGGTTCTCAACGCCACGTTATCGCCGCGCTACGACGCGACGGCCTAAATTTTCAATATTATATATTGGTCGATGAAAACTATTAAACTTATCATAATAGATTTTTTTGCTAATATGTTATTTCTTTGTTTCTTAAACAAAAACCACTACAGGTTTATTATTCGTAAGTAAACCTATTCGTGGTACGTTTGATGTTCTAGATTTAATTTTTTATATGTCAATGAGAAACGCCTACTAACGTAATAATGTTAAGGCGGCATTTCATAATTTCTTGTAGTTGTGTTTATTTGGTTAATAAATATTTATAATTACAGTAGATTTCTACTATAACTAGTTATACTAGGTATATATACTAGGTTAATTCATATTTATTCGCGACAAGCGAAATATTTTTAGTCCTACATTTGATTAATGAATATCTTTAATAAAATAATGTAAGCATTGATCACTATAAAAGCCAATATCCAAGAATCAATTGCGTAATTTATCTCACAGGCCGTGCTATACGTAACATCATTTGGGTGATCTATCTCACTGTTTTATACTATATACTCCCCCCCTATAACCCCCTGTAATAGAGTGGTGGTGTACTAACCACAAAATTGAGCTCTACAAAGCTGCTGAAATTAAACGTATTAATATCTAAATAGGTAAGTTTTTGTCTGCCCATCTATCTATATTAGCACCATTTACTACTTTGGTTTCGATTAGAACTCGAATGGTATTGAGACTTTTATCTTATATATTAGGTAATGTTTGAACTTAATTTTCTTTTATCATATTGAAAATTAGACATAATAGGCATATATGAAGATGTAATTAAATCGATGATTGCTATTTTTGTTTCATATTATAAATAATGTATTTTTATGAGGCTAGTCGTGGCGCAGGATCACTAAGTACTCGTATGTCTGTAAACGCGCCTGGTTGTGGGTTCGATCCCCACTCGTAATAATTTAAATAATTAAAATCCGAATCGAATAATTTAAAATAATAATATAACAATGTTAATAAATATAACACAAATTATTTTATTCTAGGCACATATGTATAGTGAGGAAAAACTTTCAGTTTCCACCCAAAATAAAATATAATATGAATTCCTTATAAAGTCCAAGATCTCAGGTTAAGTTAATAACATAAAACACCGTTTTGTGTGAGTCTTTAAAAATGAATCAGGGTGACATTAAGCGGCCATTCCCAAACTTTGCTAATATGTGCCCAACCTCTGTCATCTCATGAAATAATGGAGGTAATATTTGAAAAGTTTCCGGAGGTAACCCCCTTCTAACGCCTACCGCAAAGAATTTCGCTACCCCCCAAATAAAATCCGAAGTTTCTAAATCATTGAGCGCCGCTCCACAGTAAATTATATTTTGGTACAATGTTTACTGTTTTACTTGTTTTATTTCTTCCTATCTAAATAAGAAAAGTGTAAGTAACTTTATGATTAATATTTAATAGAGATTTTGTTTATTTAGTACTTCTTTTTAATTTATTAATTAAATTTTATTTTGTATTTTTTTTAATTTAGCGATAACAAATAAATATCTCTATTAACTTGTAATGGCAACACAGTACATTAATTTGGGTAATGGCAGCACTACTGAACTGTATGAAATATGGTATTTACTCCTACCTTCACCTACACTCAGGTGGGAACTTTTATATTAAGCATTTATATTAAAAAATAAAAGGTGAGACTATCGTGGTGCAATGACACAAGAGTGTGATTGTAACTCAACGACTGTGGGTTCGAACCCCATTCAGGGAAAATGAATTATTATTTCTTAATATTTTAATTTTTTCGGAGTGACTAGGCTCCCTTCGCATACCTTGCTACGTGAGGCATACAGCGTGAAGCTGAAAAATATTCTATGCATATGCATTTATTCTATGCTATAAACAAATAAATAATTTAAAAGCACACAATAAAATCTGGAAAATGTGCGAAGCGAATATTTAGAAATAGACATTTTAATATAAACTGAAATATTTAATACGATAGTATTTCTCATGTGAACATTAACAATATTGAATTCCACTCATTAACAATTAATAAAGCATAAATGTGAATAATTCATTCGTTTTGCTTAATAATATATATTTAACTTTAACTTTAAATTGTTGAAGTGGCATTTTAATATGAGGTATGGTTTACAATTACGAGTAATTAATATTTTATATTGTGCTTGTTAATTAAAGTAACACAGTATACTAATTATCTAGANTGTGCCCAACCTCTGTCATCTCATGAAATAATGGAGGTAATATTTGAAAAGTTTCCGGAGGTAACCCCCTTCTAACGCCTACCGCAAAGAATTTTGCTACCCCCAAATAAAATCTGAAGTTTCTAAATCATTGAGCGCCGCTCCACAGTAAATTATATTTTGGTACAATGTTTACTGTTTTACTTGTTTTATCTAAATAAGAAAAGTGTAAGTAACTTTATGATTAATATTTAATAGAGATTTTGTTTATTTAGTACTTCTTTTTAATTAATTAATTAAATTATATTTTGTATTTTTTTACATTTACCGATAACAAATAAATATCTCTATTAACTTGTAATGGCAACACAGTACATTAATTTGGGTAATGGCAGCACTACTAAACTGTATGAAAAACGGTATTTACTCGTATTATTAGCCGAAGTGTAAAACGTTTCCTGAAACCTACACTCAGGTGGCAACTTCTAAGAAATTTTCCGAGTTCAAGTATTAATATTATAAAATAAAAGATGAGACGTTCATAGTGCGATACGACTCAACGACTGTGGGTTCGAACCTGAAACCTGAATGGTCAGGGAAAATGAATTATTATTTATTAATATTTTCATTTTTTCGGAGTGTCTTAACACTAGGCTTCCTTCGCATACCCTGCTACACGAGGCACACAGCGTAAAGCTGAAAAATGTTCTATCCATATGCATTTATTCTATGCTATAAACAAATAAATAATTTAAAAGCACACAAAAATGTGAAAAATGTTAGCGAAAATTTAGAAATAGACATTTCAATATAAACTTAAATATTTAATACGATAGTATTTCTCATGTGAACATTAACAATATTGAATTCCACGCATTAACAATTAATAAAGCACGAATGTGAATAATTCATTCGTTTTGCTTAATAATATATATTTAACTTTAACTTTAAATTGTTGAAGTGGCATTTTAATGTTTCAGTCAGGTATGGTTTACAATTACGAGTAATTAATATTTTATATTGTGCTTGTTAATTAAAGTAACACAGTATACTAATTATCTATCAGAATATTTAAAAAAAACTCTTGATAATTTTTATTATTGTTAGACTGCTACCCTCATAGTTTTATTTCAAGGTGCATGGCCACAAGCGGTTGTAGGTTCGATTTCCACTCGAGGAAATGAAATATTAAATATTTTCATTTCGTTGAATTCCGCCGCTCAACACGTAATGCCTCCAGAAATCGGCGGAAAATAAGGAACGAAACTGTTTTAATGGTAGCGGAGTGTCTTAACACTAGGGTTCCCTCTGCCTCTTTTAAGTCTATTTTTTTAAATAATATACACACTTAATCATTCGCACATAATTCAATTATACTGAAAATGTTAATAAAAATATTCTTCCTATATCGTTGCTGTACTCGTAGGTGAAACGTAATAAAACTGGTAGCACTAATAAGCGTGATCATTTTTTACCAGACTTCCGAGTGAGGTTTCGCAAAGCCAAAACAATAAATCACCAAGGCGGGCTCTGGCTTATTATTTCTAGCCACACGGTACCTTTCTTTCCTGCTAACTAACCGACGCTGCGTCGCTATATATTTCTTTACCTCCTTCTCGTGGAGTCCAGTTATTATTAATCAACTTCTTCAAGTTCTTGCTTCAAGCTAAATGGATATCCAAAATGGTAGGGGTCAAATCTCACGAGGTTAAGGTTATATTATATGCAACGTTTGCGACAAACTTGGGATCCTTATGAATAGAACTTTGAATTGGACTTGTGCTATATTAGTTTCTGGTGAACTTAACTGATCTAATGTTTTTGTTTGACGTCTTATTATTTTAATTATATTCTTTTACTTAAAAGATATTAATAAATATTTGATTTAAGCTTCTGATTTTTAAGATAAAAATAAAAGAGGAGAAAACTAATATATTTTCCGACACTTGAGCTTCCAGGTAATTGTGGCAAAAAGTTTTGGAACGTGCGCACAATATTGATGAGGAACGCCACAGCTTGCGGTCAGTGGTTATAACTGACTTATTCTCTGTTAGTTTGTTATGTTTTAATAGAATTGTAAGATATTCCAATAGTATAGAGTTCGAATTTCAAACAGCTCAATTAATTATAGATAAGATATCCTCGATATGTCATAGACCTTCCGAGGTTCCGATATATGAGGCCGTCGTAGTGCAGCGGCTCAAAGGTGTGGCAGTAACGTGACGGTTGTGGGTTCCCCACTCGAGGAAGTGAAATATTAATTTACGTTTATATTTCCATTTCTTCGCTCTGTTGTCGAGGCGAAGCGCGGCGTTGAGTTCTGCCCCTCTACACGCAATGTCTCCAAAATTCGGCAGAAAGTGGGCGACGGAGTGTCTTCACACTAGATTCCCTCTGCCTACCCTGCTGTTTGAAGCTGATTTTTTTAGACTATCAAGGACTATTAACATCATGTAAATCAATTTAATTTAACTCACCATACATGCGGTCCGACTTACAAGCCTCAATAGTTAAATGGTGTCAATTGTCATATATAATTCTTAGATATTGCCAATTGACCAAACGGGCGAAGCCGCAGGCTAAATCTAGTTATATAAAATAAATTTATCTTTAATAGAAATATACGTACAATATGCACGTAATAAATTGTTATACATACGAGTATAAGATTCGTCCATATGTGGTCACCTGAATCCGCAAGATTTGCACATAAATTTAGCACGGAGCCTGCACGAAAGGTCGAAGTAATTTATATTATTCCGCATACAATTCCATTTTCCTATCACAAATTACTGACGACTAAGGTTTCGCATAAGTTGCTAAAATTGCGCATCTCTGTATTTACGATCGTTTTGTTTCAAAACCGATATCTGGTGCACGTGGAGGGAGGGGTCGTGAAAAACAGATAAAATTCACACAATTCACGTTTTCGGTAAACACGTAATTCGAAATTTCACGCTAAATAAATATCTAATGGTTAAATCGTTTTGTTTATTCGAGCTTTTACTTACGAATCCTGTACATTTGTTAATGCAAGACGTGAGGTAGTAATTTTCACATATTAAAGTAAGTTGCATTTATAATAAACAAAACATTTCTTATATATAATTTTTATAGCTTCTCGTAGTATCCCACATATAGCAAGATAGGCAGAGAGTGCCTGGGGATTTAGTGTCTAGACACTCTGTTCCCGTGAAGACATTCTTCACATTAACTCCATTCTTCACTTTCCGCCGAATTCTTTATAACATAGGTGTATATGTATGAGAAATAAATATTGAAACTAAATCTTATAAGTGTATTTCATAAATTCAGGGTCTCAAAACAAAGTTAAAAAGGCTGACATAATAAATAGAACAAAAAGCTTGTTTTCACGTTTACGACATCCTTTCGCTTATCTTAATACGACGATAGGTGCCGAATGAAGAATGTTAGGCATAGGACGGATTACACCGGATAAAACAACTGTAAATCAGTGTAGATTTAGTAAACAAAGATTTAAGAGAAATATATTATACCGTCTAACTTTAGTATCGCAAGGAAACAATTTAATTTTGGTAAATAAAATTCGCTTCCAACTTCTTTTCACGCTGTTTCCTGCAATAAACAGAATAGGTATAGGGACGATAGTGTTAAGATAATAATCTAACCTGCTCTCCACTTTCCGCCGAATTTCAACGCCTCGCTTTGCCTCGACACCAGGACGAAGAAATGAATTATTATTCTCGATAGGGAATCGAATCTACACCCCGTTACAGTCTTATGGTTGCGCACCTGCGCCACAAATGGTCTCGTTTAAAAATGTATCCATCCATCCATCCATCAGCCTTTCAACGTCCACTGCTGGACATAGGCCTCCCCTAATTCTCGCTAATTCTCTTGTATAAACAATACAAAACTCGTATTTTATATAACAATTTTGTATAAGAGTATCTAACATTTAAAACGAGCGGAGCGCGTAGCCAAGTTTTTTTCCAAACAGAACTGGCGAGCAGCACCGTGTGTTATTTTACACGAACCATTTGAAGCCACTTTTTACCTATTCGTAACTCAAAAATTATTCCATCTAAAGCTGTCATATTTGGCTCAAATATTCAGACCCCCTACCTGTNTCGTGAAAAACAGATAAAATTCACACAATTCACGTTTTCGGTAAATACGTAATTCGAAATTTCACGCTAAATAAATATCTATTGGTTTAATCGTTTTGTTAAGTAATTCAAGACGTTTTAGGTAGTAATTTTCACATATAAAAGTAAGTTGCATTTATAATAAACAAAACATTCCTTATAAATATTTTTTATAGCTTCTCGTAGTATCCCACATATAGCAAGATATGGAGAGAGGGCCTGGGGATTTAGTGTTCAGACACTCTGTTCCCGTCAAGACACTTCCGTTCCCCACTTTCCGCCGAATTCTTTATAACATAGATGGATAAGTATGAGAAATAAACATTGAAACTAAATCTTATAAGTGTATTTTGTCAATTCAGGGCTTCAAAACAAAGTTAAAAAGGCTGACATAATAAATAGAACAAAAAGCTTGTTTTCACGTTTACGACATCCTTTCGCTTATCTTAATACGACGATAGGTGCCGAATGAAGGATGTTAGGCATAGGACGGATTACACCGGATAAAACAACTGTAAATCAGTGTAGATTTAGTAAACAAAGATTTAAGAGAAATATATTATACCGTCTAACTTTAGTATCGCAAGCAAAATGTTTAATTTTGGTAAATAAAATACGCTTCCAATTTCTTTTCACGCTGTTTCCCGCAATAAACAGAGTAGGTATAGGGACCCTAGTGTTAAGATAATAATCTAACCTGCTCTCCACTTTCCGCCAAATTCTGAAAACAATGCGTGAGTGACGGAACTCAACGCCTCGCTGTGCCTGGACATCAAGGCGAAGATATAAAATTATTAAATATTTTATTTCCTGGATCGGGAATCGAATCCACAGCCTGTTACGTTTAAAAATGTATAATATGTATTTATACGTTATTATACCTATTGTATAAAAATACATACAAATATTCGTATATTATATAGCAATTTTGTATAATAGTATCTAACATATCTAATTACAAATACTCATTTTACTCACCTTTAATTGATATTATACACCGTTGAACCAATATGTATTTAATTAATTTACCGAGTTAATTCATGTTACTAATTGGATATATGATAATTTCCTCGATGAGGTATTAAATCTGTTACTGCGGAGCACTTGGAGATACCTTCACAGTTATAGATTTATTTGTAAATAGAAAATTATATTGTTTTTGTTTAAGTTACCTTGCTGTTGAGGGTACGACTTGTAATTTTTTATTAAAGATGGAATTGTTTTCTGCTTGAAACATTTTTAACACGCTTTTATTAGGTTGAGTTGTAATTAAGTAAATGTATGTAATATCAGCTTCACGCTGTATCCCGCACACAGTAGAGCTGGCCGAGGGACCCTAGTGTAAAGATATTCTGTTCCTATTGCGTGTTGAGTGGGGGAACTTAACGCCGCTTTGCCTCAGTTTCAGAGCGAAGAAATGGAAATATAAATTTAAATCAATATTTAATTTCCTCGAGTGGGGATCGACCCCCAACCAGTCACGATTATAGTCACAATTTGTGCCTCTGCACCATGACTGACCTCTTGTATTGTATGTAATAAAAACTAAGTAACTGAAACTTAATTATTCTATCATCATAAAATTTGGCAATAAGACAATTAATAATTATTAATATTATTCAAGTGTCATGTATTGTTTGGTCGTTCGCTCTCTTTTACTCTACTAAAGTCACAACTCTACTAAATCTATATAACAGAACCTTAAAAAAAAATATCAAAAACAATATCGAAATAAAAACAATCGAAATCGAAAAGCCCCAATACACGTACGCACCGAATAATTTTACTTAAACACAAGTTGTTTTCCAAGGAAGGGGCATCTGCTCAAAATCGCCCGGGGGCGCTACAAATCACGCGAGAACCTGTTGTAGGTAATTTCCTAAGGCCCGTGATCTCCAACGCCGCACTGGATGGGTACGCTTACAAATTGCGTTTGATCTTAACCGACCATATTTCATTCCTTATTTATGGCATACGTCTGTATTGACGGGCCGATTCTAATATACATATACTAGCGGCCCGCCCACGGCTTCGCCTGCGTGAACTACGTTATTATTAATTTCTGTCTCCATGACTACCGTCGTACTCAGTGACGTCCATGCAAAATATGTAGTAACGAAGTTTCGTACAAACTTTCAACCCCAAAAACAACCCCTTAGAAGTCGAATATTGCAAATTCCCGTCTTAGCGAGCACCTACGTCCTATAAATAACTCCTATGCAAAATTTGAGAGTCCTAGCACATGTAGTTTCTGAGATTTCGTGATGAGTGAGTGACCTTTCGATTTTATATATACAGATAGATATAGATTTTGAATGCATTCGTTTATTGCGAATTTAATCTTATGCTTAAGCTTTTACGTTTATCCCCCAGATATAGGAAGATAGAGGTATGCTGAGGAAAACTGGTGTTAAGCTACTTCATTCCGTACTTTTCACCCAATATTGGAGATATTGCGTGTTGAGTGGCGGTGCTTAACACTAGAAGTGCCGAAGATTGAGACCCCCCTTGAACCGCCGTCGTGACAAATTTGTCCCATTCTACTTATTATGTTGATTGTTGGTATAATACAAAAAAAATATTATTAAAATAATTCGTAAAATATGTAGACCATCTTTAATAATCAATTCTTATTCTTTAACAAACATAAAAGTACCAAAAAACAAAACACAAAGAAAGAATCAAATATTTCAAATACGTTCTAAGGTCGTGACAACTAACTGAATAACTCTTACAAAATTATAAGTTATTGAAATTAGTTAATATTATTATTAGGCCAAGTAATGCATTAATATATTCTTCATCAGTGATACATCACAGATGATTTATAACATTGCATAGTAATGCCTCCAGAATTCGGCGGAAAATGCCAGCGGAGTGCATAGCACTAGGTTCCCAGGTTCCCTCCACCTACCCTACAATTGCCCACATTTGGTATCGAGTGTTTTTCTAAAATTCAAGCCTAGCTTAGTCATCCTTTCATCTGATACCTCACTTGAACTAGCGGCAAAATTTAGTATTGACACCAATTTTACCCCACTTTTCAGGCTATTATTTTTTAAGATTTATGCATAAATGTATAGTTTTCAGATTTTTTCCTGTACTAGTACTACATGTAGATGCTAACTGCCAAATTTCATAATTCTAAGTTAACTGAAAGTACCTTATTAATTTGATTCCCTTTATAGTGTCGAAATACACGTTTTTTACTATATAAATGGTCATATCTTTTTTTAAGCGTGCTTTTTCAGGAAATCAAGGGACTGTAGATCGTCATATAGTTGATATTCATATACTCATATGAATATCAACTCGATTTCTCCAAGCGTTCCTGAGATAAAGGCAAAGACAGCCGGATGGACAAAAAATGATCTTATAAGGGTTTTTTTTCCCTTAAAAGCTACAGAATCCTAAAAACTTATGTATTGACTGCTAAACTTACTATTCAATTTTTTTTCGCCCCCGCATCGTCCTTTACCTCCACCTCGTCCTCGAGGGATGAAAATATGTCAAATTATGCCCTCAAATAATAAAATAATAATGGCGGGACAAAAATTGCCCAGCGGCAGTTCTAGGTAAATCTAATTTTTTTTTCAAAAAGTATGACTGCTATAAAATTATTTATATTTTTAATTAAATAAAAGTGTAAAATTGGTAATAGTCAAAAAGTTTCATCTACATAAATTAACAAACAAAAAAGTTATATACAATCAACCTTGCGTTTGGGTCAAAAATGGGACGGCGGCGCTTCTAGTGTTAAAGTCACGCTTTGTCCTGTTGTTACCAGAGCAAGGAAATGAAAATCCAAACAATCGTCACGTTAACAATCACAGTCTGTACTAATACAAATCAATTAAGAATTTTATATCAATACGCAAATATTTAATTATTCAATGGAATTTTAAATGTTGATATAAAATTCATATTTAGTTGGTTAGGAAAACTGTATTTATACCCTGTATATGAGTATGTGTGTATTTGTCGATAACAAATACTATAAATGGAGACCGCTAATATGAGCAATAGGTTTATTATATCTATAAATATTATGAAACGAGGTTTGGCATGCATAGTATTTTATATAATTATTTTGTCATTTTTAAATGAAAATTAGACTTTATGATAGATAATACGGTTGATTTTCTTGATACCATTTAAAAAATCTGTGTCTGTAGATGCTTAAAAAGAAATTGTATGGACAATTTCATAATTAACTTTTGATTATAATAATTATCTTTCTTTTCATGTATATACCAAATGTGTGCAAAACAATAAAACTCATAGTTGAGTGTATATCACAGATATTTTCTATAAAACTTAAGTGTTGTATGCAGCCTCTCAATCTTCAAGTCTGTACTAATAATGAAATAGTTTTAGTTTTCATTTTTAATTGGGGAAATGATTATAATTTTTGAATAAGAAAAAAATATCGTAATTGCTACACGTTGCAAATAACGTTTTTATAAAAATGACTAGAGACATAAACGAGGCTTTTCTCACTAAAACTTATTTTATTTTTAATTGCCAATATTATAGCCAAAGGATAATATTTTTGTTTAAATATATATTTTTTAATAAAATGCATTCTGTGGCCTTTCTAATATGTATTATAGGAATATGTGTACAAAGTTTCATGTAAATCGGTTCAGTAGTTTTAACGCGAAAGTTATAATATTAAATAACATTTGAAATATTAATTCTCACAGGAAACACATTAAAGGTGTCTACACATCAAACGGTACGATGTAGGCTTAACCGTTTTATCTTGGGATTAGTATATCCTAGCCAATTTACGTGACTCCCCGTTACATGATGAGCCTGTGTTTGCAGGATCAGGTGCTAACTTTTTGTTTTCCAGGAAAAAGTATTTTGATTACAATTGTGACCTTTCTCTCTTGTATTAGCTGCTATGTCAACAATTAAATATTGGATATAATTCTACTGTGTCATTATTTTATTTTGTAAATAATTTTTAAAGGTATTGTAGCTATAATAAAAAAATATAACTCATAAGGTAAAATTATCAGAGATAGAGGTCAGTCATGGCGCAGGAGCACAAGCATGTGATTGTAAACGTGACAGGTTGTAGGTTCGATTCCCATCCGAGGAAATGAATATTTAATATTTTCATTTCTTCGCTCTGATGTCAGAGGTTCTACCGCTTAACAGGCAATGCCTCCAGAATTCGGCGGAAAGTGAAGAGCGGAATGTCTTAAGACTAGTGTCTCTGCCTACCCTTGCTACATATGGAATAAAAAATAAAAGGTTAAACTATAAACAATAATAATGATCTGTAATAAATTCCATTGAAGGTAGTCAAATGTTACGACATACATACTTATTATTTTACATATATATTTCCCGTGCTTAGAAGCAATTATGGCCAGATAAAGATAGACTAAAAATATAAAAAGAAATAACTATTCATCCAGATTTGTCCCAAAAAAGAGGCATATGAAGATAATCCATGTAAATTTTTAGGCTGGACGCTGTAAATACGATTTTTATTTCCTTTTCTCGCGTCCTTTTGCACAAAAACTGTTGATAGCTATTTGCATACCATCTATGTACGACAGGCCGCACATTAAATAAGCTTTTGCGTCCTTTTTTTATTTTAAAATATTCAGTTACTTGAAGCAGAAGTTTAGACTGAATAAAAAAATTCTATAATAGTCTCAACAATAGTACTTGCCTGCTGACATTGCTTATTAAGAGTAACAACGGCTTTCCGTTTTTTTTTTAAAGCGGACAGTAAAAATTGCAGTGCACGATGACTTTACTTTTTAGTTTTTTGTTCAAATTGCAATTAGTGAGGAGTTTTGCGAATCCTCGCCGTGGTGTCAGAGATTGATGACAATGGAAATTTTATACATCGTTAGTCGAGACCACGTTAGGTGAGTGCGCTCTTTTTTCAGTAATCCTTACTGCTCAAGTACACCTTGGCTTATCGAACTTAAGAGGTGATATATGATATTTAAAATATTAATTATATAAAAACATTGTAATCGCTTGTTTTCGTTGTTTGTTATCGTTAACTGCCTGCAAAGGATGCCGATAATATAAATGAAGGCTTAAAAAGTTTCATTAAGTAAGTAAGCTTTATAGGCGTAGAGACAAGAGCGTGTGACTATAATGCGACGATTATGGATTCGATTCCCACTCGGATGAATGAATTATTATTTATTAATATTATCATTTCTTCGCTCTGGTGCCAAGGCAAAAAACACAGGAATGACTTTCGGCACTCAACACGAAATACCTCGATAATTCGGCAGCATGTAGGGAACGGAGTATTTTAACACTAGGTTTCCTTTTCCTACCCCGTTACACAAAAAGAACAACCTATTTTACGGAATTTTTACTCAATAAATTAACCTACAGTTTTAAGGAAGTTGATTGTCCCAAAATACGCAAATGACAAGGATAATTTAAAACAAAAAATCTGTAACAATTTAAGTAAGCACCTGTTATTTTTGTGCGTCAGCATTAAACTGATCGTCAATTAATCGGGAGCTAATAGCCTATAAATTGTATCACCACAACGATATATAATGAAAATCGAAAGCGATTATTCATTTTTAAAATACCTTCCTTGTTTTCAAACAATATAACGTAAAAAATACTTATACGATTGTGCGTAGGTACAATCAATTTTTATCCCGCGGATGGTATTATTGCTGGGCTGCACACCCGGACTCATTCGTTTGTGTTTATCAGCAGGGAAACCGATAACCCTCATTCCGCTCGGTCTGACGCAATGCAGAGATTAAAGGCTTTCGTTCGTAGTGCCGCGCCGGTGGGGTATGGTGTCGGCGGGATCCACTATAAATTCAAACTGACATATTTTTGACATTTGCACAGATAATCTAATCATATATTCAACAGATAATAGATAAAAAATAATTAACAGATAAAAAAATATGTTTAAGATTTTGAAAAGAATTTGTCTCTAATTAATTAACAAAGACATAATAGCTGAAATAGTTAGTTCGAAAATAGTAAGAACGTTCGAAATAGAGTACAATAAA
>JAKRZM010000542.1:379731-406498 GCA_036379175.1 Heliconius cydno galanthus | reverse complement strand
ACGTAGGATCTAAAGGGATAGTAGATATCTTAGACAGAGGTTGGATTTAATTTAGAAGTTTCGATAGTCTACTCTATTCAATTAGAATCTATAGAATTTATTATTTTTTGATATAATCATATATCTGGAAGTAGACAGTGACTTAAGATATGTTACTTATTTAGAAAAAGTATAAAAATTAGGGTTTCCAAGAGGCACGGGTAAAAATCTCGCTACGTTTAAATTTTTATTCGTTTTCTAACATAGTTTATTTTTACTTTTCTAAGTAAAACACTTTAAAAATGTCAAAAAGATATAACAATTTTTTTCCTAACCTTGAAGGAAAATAATTTGATAGTTTTACTTGTTTTGGTGCGTATTTTTCAGCATCACGCTACACCTTGTATTTATCGAGGTAGGCATTGGGAATGTAGTGGCAAGAGAGTTCTCTTCTTTCTGCTTGTACTCTGCCCCCTACTGTGTCTTTTAGGAACAGAAAAATAAAAATATTTAATTTCCTAATAGAAATTGAATCTACAACCATTACGTGTACATTCAATTTTTTTTATAATTGTAAGATAATAAATTAAATATTTATATACAAGCAAATCACCACAAAACCAACAAGCTTAATTTAAAACAATTACGCTAATACAATCACCATTTATGAAATATAATTAATATTTATTAAATACAAAGATTATTCGCTTACGCTTTCAAACTTAGAAAGATCTATTCTTAAACACAATTCATTATCAACTTTGTAGCAATGTTAGGCTTCACGAAACATCCAAAGCGAAAGCCAAACGTCAACTTATTCATTCATCGTCTGTCGCCGGAACGTAAACACAAATGGAAATGTACCCAACTAAATCGCATCGCAGGTATACAAAGGTAAACAATTGAAGCTTATGGAAATCAGGGTCCCTAGTATTTTACAGGATTAAATATACTAGCAATTAGTGCCGCCCGCCTTACCCTGCCCGCTAGTTATTTATCGCGAGATCTTAGACTTAATTAAAACATCTTAGTTTAAAACCCAGAACTATATGTATCTGTGTATATCTCTTTTGGGGAAATTAAATTAGGGCCGCTTAGGATCCTCGCAGCAATGAGTACATAACCGCTTTACCGCTCTGTGCTGTATTTAAATGTTAAATTGTCATAGTTACATTTTTTGAGATCATGCTAATATTAGTAGGTTGCTATAATTTTATTTTAGTACTTCTATTACTTAGTAATTCTCTTCTATTTCTACTTTACTTTAGCTTCACACTGTATCACTAACGGAGTAGTCAGAGAGAACGGAGCCCCTTTTGCATCGTTCACTATCATCAACCTCTTTATACATACCCTTCGGGGATCCTCGTGCTTTTTACATGACCTTCCTCCTATATTCCTCAATTGGTTTTTGACATCCAATCTATCAAAGATACTGAATGAATGTAATACGAACTATTTTTACTCTAGGTTCTCTTTGATATCTCAACTATATGAGAAATGTGTTAAGCTAATATTATTATCTTTTTTATATGTATGAAAGGGGTATCCATATAAGAAATTGCCCAAACTCATTTAAAAATTCAGAACATTCAAGCAAATTTAAAAGCTTGGAATAGAAGAATTGACTTTGTTTTAATTACCGTCGTGGGAGGCCGGATCAACTCGCCTTCTGAATGTGCACCTCTACTACGGAGAACTCCAGCAGAATGCAAATTTAAATTAAAACTCACTTTCTAAAGACTGCTCGGATAATTAGAACATGTTTGGATAAGCTCATCTTGCAAATTAATTAACTAATTTCACGTTTAACCTCAAAGTTCCCTCGCGGAATATGAAAAATTTTACTTAAATTTTATAAAACTCCATAAAAATTTTAACACAAAATATAATTTTATAAAAGCTTATGGCCGTAGACCACCACCATTAATTTATACGAGAATAAAATATCTACAATTTTGCTATTTGTATTTTTTATTTATTTGTACAAATGCGAAAAACAAAAATATCGATAATATAATTTACCATATTATCCCGCGGGTGCTTAAAGGGTATACAGTAATGTCGTTATACAAATAAAATAGGGGTTGGCACGGTTATTTAACCGTAAGTACGCGTGTGGAAATACGCGTACAGCCTATAAACAATTAAACAGTCTGCTTAACTGCGTTGTTCTCTGTAAGCACGAAATGTACGTATTTGGTAATTGTGGTGGTAATATAGGGGAGAGCCGCGCGTGACTGTAATACGGTCGAAGCGAAAGCCTTTTTGTTCTATTATAATTTATGACGAATCCTGAGCATCTAAAGCCTTGGTTATTGCCTATTCGTAGTAAGCTTCAAAGGGTCATTCTTACCGTGTTTTTATAGAAGTTATTTGGTAAAACTATTCCGAACTACAAGTAATAAAGTGAAAATGTTTTCTACATAAAACTCTCCTTTCATCTTATTAAAAGAGGTCTAAATTGAAATAAATGCGGCTAGGTATTTAATATAAATAAATAAAATCTTTTTGGGTAAGAAAGTAACAGCAACTCGACCTGGCATTCAGCCAAAGCTAAATTAGATAATGGAGTTTGCGTGCAAAAATATAGGAAACGAGAACAAAGACAAATGGGGTCGACTTTGACTCTGAAATGGTGAAATAAAATAACAGGAGAGATTTCTGTTAGACCGAGCTGCCAGATCTCCTGTTATCTTACTTCGGCGTGTGGTTACACTCGTACAGATATTAATACTCCTAATGGGGGATTAGATTCAAAGATTCTAATTTACAATTACCTAGATTTTCGTACATAAACATATGTGTGTTATTATTTCTTTTAAATTAGTTAGCTTTGTTCCTAAGAATTTTTGTTTTCGGCTTCACGCTTTTCCTCGCATATAGCAGGATAGGCAGAGTGACCGTGTTGAGACACTCCGTTCCCCATTTTTTGCTAATTCTGGGAGAGTGAGAAATTAAAATATTAAATATTTCATTTCCTCGAATGAGAATCGGACCCACAACCTGGGCCACGACTGGTCTTTAATATTTAGAAGCATATCATAATTAACATTTTATTCTTTTTGATATAAATTATACATTTTAAATGTTTACAGATATGTACATTTATTTCTCAGCTTCGCGCTGTATTTCAATTCTAAAGGCGTATTACACTGGTCTTAAATGTACCTATCTGCATATATATTATATTGTAAGAATATTTTATTTAGAAAATATTAAGGATTCTTCAAAGAAATCAAAGCAATTATATTTCAGACATTATGCTTATATGGGAAACGATCAGAGAACGCTATTTCCCTATATTTCTGAGGATTTCCACCATTGCTATTTCAATAAACTTAATTTTACATGTGGCAAAAATCATCCGGACCTAATAAAGAGAACGTGATGTTGGCAACAATGATTTATTATATCGCTTTTCTCGGCCGCCCGAATGAACCGCATGAAAAATGATCCCGGTTATTGCTAGCAGCAACCCTGCAGTTGACGCTTTGTTTAAGCACAAATGACTCACACTGTGGACTGTGGACTTGTTATTTGGACTTGTGTTTTTACTGGCCCACGTCCGTGTGTGTCGCCGTTAATGATGGATCGCTTTTATCCTGAGAGGCTAGTGGCCTCTCTCAGTCTCTTGGTGGGTGAGGGTTGTAAGAAAATATTAATGAATATAGTTTTAGTGGTTCATAAATTAAATTAATGATATGATACGAAATTAATCAACTTTAAAATGTTTAGTTTTCTGTTTTTATGTTAAGTCTTGATAATTTAAAAATTTGAATAGAAAGTATAGTGTAGTGGATGTCGTGCCAATAAATTATTTTTTTTGTGACAACATTAGAAATAAAATTCTGAATATGTCTAAATTACTTTTTTTAAGTCTAAATGATTTTTTTTTCTCTAACGATGAATTTAGTACTTACTAAGAGAAAGGCTGTCGAGGCCCAATTTTACAGTACGAATATGTGATGGTTGTAAGTTCCATCCTGACTAGGGGAATTATTTTCAAGATAATTAGACATTGCAGAATTTGAACCCAAAGCTATTTTATTAAATTTCCACAATTCCACAGCGGTTAAAATATTCACAATTTCAATTATTTACAGTACAAAAAAGTAAAATTTCAGTTCCAGTTTAAAATAAAGTATGATATACTGACGTAAATTCACACTGATTAATGACATTATTAAGAGGTCACTTTTACAAAAATTATTTTATATTAAAGCGTGATGACAAAGGATGTTTATAGTAAAATGTCGGAGCAGGCAAAATTTTAAACTGGCAACATTCACGGCATACTTTTAATTTGATTAACATGTTGGTAGGGTTGCCCCGCCGTGGTCACGAGCACACTGAATATGCTCGGTAAATAGGGAAATGATCCGCGAAAAATTTATTATAAGGATAAACTTTGGAAGGGTTTTAAGCAAAAATAACAACTTTTATTTAAAATTATACCGCGCGATTACACTTTTAGCTGCTTATTTAATGTTACAGCATTTTAAAGTTTAATTATTTTCACAAATAAACGTTTTACTTATGAATAAAATGTTGTAACAAGCTTATCCATTAAAATGTACATAAAAACTCGTTTTAAGCATATTTTTAGCTGAATATTTTTCAAGATTTCAGTGCCAGCGCATAAAGTCGAATTAAAACAAAAAGCTACCTATGTTATATATTTTATTTAATGAATAAACACAGCTCGAAACTACCTTGAAATTTATATTGTCAACTCTATTTATTCTGTTCTTTTGTATCTATATATATAAAATCGAAAGGTCACTCACTCATCACGAAATCTCAGAAACTACAAGTGCTAGGAATCTCAAATTTTGCATAGGAGTTACTTATAGGACATAGGTGCTCGCTAAGTCGGGAATTTGCAATATTCGACTTCTAAGGGGTTGTTTTTGGGGTCGAAAGATTGTATGAAACTTCGTAACTACAAATGCTAGTAGTCTCAAATTTTGCATGGACGTCACTTATAGGACGTAGGTACTCATGGAGACAGAAATTAATAATAACGTAGTTCACGCAGGCGAAGCCGCGGGCGGGCCGCTAGTATAAGTATATTTAGTTCTGGCGCTAACTGTATTACCAACTGTTGTAATAAAACAAAGCCCTGCGGAGCTATCGTCTAACTCAACTGGCAGTTTAAAATGATTATCACACACCTCATTTGACATCGCCTCGTTTCACGTTGCTAGTTCATTTTGTGATTTATTAATATTCCATGCTAAATCTGTTCTGTAAATAAACGGTAAATGTCGAATTGGTTTTGACATATTGATTTTGAATTATCTATTAAATTTTACTGGTTCGACTGCTTAAATATGTATTTTTTTAATAAGTCACTTGTAGATAATAATATTAACAAATATAATTCTAACTGAATACTTTTCATAGTAGTAGTTATAAAGATTCTCTATATTGAAATTTATTAAATCCCGTTGTAGTAATCCCGTTGGTATTGGTACAGTCCCTCGACCAGCTCGACGTTGAATTTCGCCATTCGACCTTTGTACCTTGAGGACTTCCTGGCGTAGAGGCACAAGTGTGCGACTATAAACATGACGATTGTGTATTCAATTCCCACTCAAGGAAATAAAATATTTAATACTTTCATTTCTTCGCTCTGGTAACAAGACAAAGAGCGGCGTTAAGTTCCACCACTCAATAAGCAACGCCTCGAGAATTCTTATATTAAAAGTGTTTTAATGAGAACGAACACTTAGGTTCTGTTCTTAGGTTTCTTCTGCCCCTACTTTGCTGTATGCGGAACACAGCGTGAAGATGGAGAATGAATGGATATGTAGAGAGAGATAGAGAATGAAGTTTCTTATTTTTAAGCTTCCCCTTTCGAAAAAAATTCTACTTATATATTATGTAGAATGTACTTTCGATAAAGACAGTGGACATTTTAAAAAATTCTATTATTATGTATAGCCAGGTTCACTCTGTTAATCAGTACGTAATATCATAAAGAACTATTTAAGAAACTTCAAATGAACTCCGTATTAAGTTAGCTCTACCACCTTTTATTAGTAAACCAATGCCTGAGTAAACTTCTTAAATTAAATATTTTTGTACAAAACTTCATTTTCTACGACGTACGTTGTTAGTGGGATTCTCTTTTATGTCGTTTAACTCACGTGTGGACTACCAATTTTTCTGTTAAAAAATAATAGCTGCACAGTAGAATTAATTCAGTTATTATTATTTTTTTAGTTATTTTATAAGCAAAAATAACATACTTTGAAACGTAACAGTTTTCTATCGATAGGTTTATTTTTCAGCTTTACTCTGTATCTCACATAACTCAATACAACTTCAACACCAGAGCAAAGAAATGACATTTCCTCGAATAGGAATAATCCGTTCCATAATCCGTTGTTACGACATCAACATCATTTTTATATAAATACTAGTGACCTGCTCGCGGCTTCGCCTACGTGAACTACTTTATTATTAATTTCTGTCTCCATGAGTACCTACGTCCTATAAGTGATGTCCATGCAAAAATTGAGACTCCTAGCATTTGTAGTAACGAAGTTTCATACAAACTTTCAACCCTAAAAACAACCCTTTAGGAGTCGAATATTGCAAATTCCCGTCTTAGCGAGCACCTACGTCTTATAAGTAACTCCTATGCAAAATTTGAGATTCCTAGCACATGTAGTTTCTGAGATTCCGTGATGAGTGAGTGAATTTTCGATTTTATATATATAGATAATTCATAAAGTAACATTATTATTTTATTATTTATGAAGTATTGTAAACGAATATTCTTTGTCTTTCAAAATTGATCATTGCCAACTGAAAATGTAATTATATTTTGTCTAAAGGAATACCTACCTCATTAAAATCAAATGTCACTCTTCATTAAAGCTGTTCTCTATCTCTAGTTCATTTAAATGTAGAATGAAAGATCTGAACAGCTAATTAAATTTATTATTTTCACTACACCCAAGATCAACTAAGATAAACTCTAATGGAATTTAAAAATACAAGGCGTTTTTAAAATTTGTAGCCTTAGAGTGCGTTCAGACGAGGTAAATTACGAGGAAAAATAACTATGAGAATAACAGATCTAATTATATTTTTTTGCTTCACTCTGTATCCCGAATATAGGAGGGTGGGTAGTAGAACATAGTGCTTAAACACTCCGTTCCCAACAGATGTAACTATTTATATTATATTTATTATATCATGTAAAAAATGTTTATTTATTAGTACAATAGTGGTAAAAATATACAAATTTAAAAGAACTCAAATAGTTTATGTATTTATTTTCTTTATATAAGATGTTTTCTCAAGTCTTCATGAAAATATAGTAATACTTCAGTAAGTGTGAACACCTCTTATTGCCACTTTTGAATGGAGAGCGAGCCGGTAGTGATAAGGGTTTTCTTTTTCTGCTCGCCAACGGAAATTAATTGTCACCGAACGGAAAATAGGGTGAAAGTCCAATTAATTATTAGTCACTTCATTTATTTAATCCGAGGGCCGCAGGGTTCTTTTTGATATAAATGCCCAAAGTGCCACACTAATCGTAAGTCTACTTTACCAGTTCTTTATTACATTTTTAAAAACTGCTAAAATCGCTTTAATTTACACCGAGTCATTTTTTTTACAATTAATACAAACTTTTTAATTTTCGACAGTTTTAAAAGTTAGGATGAATTAATTGAATTATTTTTAAATTAGACAAATTTAGTTATTGCTTTTGTAAGGCGTAGTAGAGGTATGTATATTACATTACCATTTCAAATGTGTGTAGTGTGTACTATGAAAATATATCTTAAGTTTGCTTAAATGGAAATTCTCTTTGAGAATAAATTTAAGTAATTTCATGTCCATTTAAAGTCCAGAGGCGCTGACTGTAAATGCGACTGGTTATGGGTTCGATCCCCACTCGAACTCGAACTTCTTTGTTCTGGTGACGAGGCAAAGTTCAGCGTAGAGTTCCGTCCTTCACTAACACTGCGTGAAGCTGATTAAACATTAAAGTCAAATATATAACAAATTCATTTATACAAAGACTTCCTTGACAAAAAGGACTAAGCTTGGGATACAAATAAAAGTTTCTTAAAATTGGAAAAAGTTTGAATTAAGTGACTTGCCTTGTAGCGTTTAATGCCATCAGCTGGAGCGATCCCATCGCCTGCGATGTTAGCTGATAAAAACAACAATCGCCATAATACAGCAATCATACCATTTTGACATGATATTTATTTGTTACAAATATATTTTTTTCTTTTAATACAATTTTGTGATTTTTCAATATTTTTTTTATTGATGTGTAATGCCCAGTGTGTATTTTATAGCATAAAAACCCTGTATAGAAATTAGGGTGTAGGTATAAAGTAGGGTAATACATAATTATTTATTTTAAATACTAACTTATTTGTAAGGTAAGCATATTGATTCTTTTTTAAATTTAAGAAAGTTAAGGAAGGACTTAAAAAAACAGCTTCACGCTGAATCCCACAGTAGGCAACTTGAAAAGCTTATTATTGTTTTCAATTTAAATCTTAATAGTAGAAAATTAAAATAAGTATTCCTTTGTTACACTGACACTTGCAGTAATTTGCTTTTGAAAATTAGTGATTATTTAACATATAAAAAAAATTAAGATCTTCTTATAAAATAAACTATTAAACATATAGGTATGTTATATAGATGAATTGGGGATTAATTGAAGGGAGAAGGGGTGATAATATTTTATAATATTGTCGGCACCAAGCATAACTATTATGAAACTGTCGTGGGTATAACGTAAACTACCTAAAACCCTCCCGGAGGGCATGTATGAGAAAGTTGATGACAATGGACGAGGTGAATGAGGTATGCAGAGAGATGCTAGAGATACAGGTGAAGCTTATTATTATAAAAAAATCTTATATTTCTTATTTACATTTTATATGATACAATCAATTTTGATCTTAAAAAAGGAAAATTTTACCAAATATAACATAAGTATTTCTTCTATGCCGACGAAATCTACAACAGAATCGTAATTATGTGAACTCTAAACAATTGATCAATTACTGTGGTACCTTTAATATTAACTCTAATATTTTTAATAGCAAAAAGAAAAAAAATCTGTTTAAAATATTAATATTCACAGAAACAGGTTCACTGAATGGTGAAAACGAATGAAGTTTTTTATAAGAAATTTTTAAAGTTCACCAGAAAAATAAAGGAGGACGCTATTTCTACGTATACATTCAGTAAACTGAAAAGTTTTACAGCTGCAGCGACAAAAAGGAAGACAAATATATAAAAACTCAGTCAAGTCCTAGTCGGATTCGCCCACTGAGGGTTCTGTACCGATTTCAAGGTTGCAATAGTTATAAATTTGTAAGTTTTTATGAAATTCCTTGAGAAAAAAACTGATTTTAATAGTTTTTATCTGTAACATAAAGATATGTTCTTATTTCTTGTCATATTTCATAATTACGTGTACGGGAAGTACTGCTGTTTTTGGTTACGCAGCAAATAAACTTGACTAACTTAAGTTCTCAGAAATGAGTAGAACTCCATAGTCAAAGAGTAAATGGGTCGGTATTTAAGGCCCTCTAATTTCAAAAGTCCCCTAATCTACACTAACTAACATACTAGTTAAATAACATCTTATTTGTTTAACTAAACTAAATTCCGTTAAAACATCAAAATGCGTTTGCATAATTTAAGGATTCCGCAAATGCCTGTATTTTGACCAAGACGTCTGGAAAGTTAGCAAACAAACGATGTTGGCGTTGCCTAATCGACGCCATGGGAGTCGTGCAATACGAACTCGACAAGCTATTTTGCATTTGGATTTCTTCTTTTAACACGAGCGTAAGATATACTTAAAAAATGATCTTTTATTAGGGTCCCGCAACTCAAAAGGAAAAATAGAACCCTTATAGAAACAATACCTCATTTATCAAATTATAGTAAGTGGCTTAGAATTTAAGAGATCAAATGAATAAACATACATAATATGTACGTACATAATGATCAAAATCATAACCTTCCTTTTCGCTTCGCCGTAGTCGGGTAATAAAAAATGAAAACACACTGACTGGCGGCTAATGATTTTTTTTAGGGTATATTCCTTAAAAATCTACCTAAAATGGAAGAAATATATATTAATAAAAGTTTGTTAAATGACATTTCTTGCTTTTATTTACTTCAATAAAACCCCTAAATATGTTTCACGATCAAAATTTTGTAAAATAATGCAAACATATACCATTGGAAGTTATAAACATAAAAAATTATGTAGGCTTCGAAAGGCAATGTTTGAAAAACAGCAATATCGATGAATTTTATTTCGCATAGCTTTAGTACTTTAGGGAAATTTGTCCCCTTCAGAAATTTCTTCCGGATCCCCTACCATTATTGGCTTCCTGCATCTGTGCTACCAGCTTTGTTTACGAATCAAAGTTTAGTAGGGTTTGAAAATCTTAATTTAAATGTTTTTTATTCAAATTTTTTTAGAAGGCACATAGTAAGGGTGCATAAATCCACTACAATCAAATCTTTATAAATAATTGATTTTGAAAATTGCTTATTCGTATTTAGTATTTAGGCTTACATGTGAATAAAATATTTTTTTGATGTAAAGCTTCAAGCTGTTTTTACACCTAACAGAATAAGCAGAAAGAAAATGGGATCCTAGAGTTAAGACACTCCGTGTGCATTAGGAAGTTTCCGTTTGTCACTTTCTGTTGAATTCTGGAGGCATCGCGTGTTGAGTGGCGCAACTCAACACCGCGCAAGAGCAAGAAAATGATAATATTAAGTATTTCATTTCCATAAGTGGGTATCGAAACCCTTACTTGTCACGTTTATAGTCAAATAATGTTTACAAGTTTGTAGTACCTAAATGAAAGTACTTACTAGATAAGTGGTATTGTACATGAAAAAATATATACCTGTATAACTACGTAACTTTACTAAGCTTTATTAATTTCGGCTTTTGAAATAAATCTACATAAAAATAATCTCAAAAATAAATTTAATTTAAAAATTAAACCCAAATCCATTAACTCAATGGCAATCAGACTCCAACAAAATTTCTATATAATATTCCCGAATCAAAGTACACGGAAGCGTTTGAAAACCGATATATTTATCACGTCTCGTGGAGAAGTCAGTTGTTGCAGTTGGATATTTTAGGTGTAATAGGAAAATCGGCGGTAACCCCCTGCGGTTCGGTCTTGCGCCTCGGGCAGGGCGTTCCGACAAGCTATAAATAGGGGGGCAGGCACCCACTCCTATTAATCACGGCCTCCACCTGCGCCCGCTTCACCTGTGACTGTGCCACTGAGGAAATGCAAGCAAAAACATTACCACATTAGTACTCGTAACGTCACAAAACTAATCTTTTCTCGCTTTTTTGTTTCTCCATTCGTATCACCCAAAAGCCACGTGGAAAACGCACGCTAAAGCCAGGATTTGGCGGACTTTTTGCTGATATCTTTTTTAGTTTTAGTTGTTGCAATTTACCTTTATATTTCCACTAAAGGCACGATAAAAACGGGCTTTCAGCTTATTCTAAGAAAATGGGAGGGGAATTGTAAATTAGCTTATCGTCTTGAATAATTTATGTCATCGAGTGAAATTGTAGCGTTTGAATGAAAATAATATGACTAATATGGTGGGATCGGTGGTGGGGTGTTTTGATAGGATATTCTTATTTCTACGACACGTTTTCTAAAAGTTTTTATTTTTATTTAATGTTATATAATACTTAGTCAAAATATTAATAAAATTATTAACTGATTTATTATCTATGTGACGAATGAGAAAAGTCGCTAAGGATAAAATAAATTTAAAATTTTCAATTTACTTTATTTATATATTTTTTTTATTTTTATTTTTTATTTTATTTGTAAAAGGTTCACCAGCAGTTGTTACAATGATAATTATAATACTAACACATGCAATACAAAAAAAAAGAACTTAATTGTACAACTATATAAAGGTAAACACAGCATGCAATCACATAATTGTTTTACTTAAATCTAATGTTTATAAAAATAAATTCTAATCAACTTGTATGCAGTTTAAGTGCTACCTACTAGTTAATGAAAATTATTTGAGATTTTTCAAAATATTATTGTGAAATTTATTTATCGAATCATAAAATATATAACGTAACCATACTATAGTCGTTTAGAAGTTTGCTCAAACGAGGAATTGCTGAATTTGAACCGAGTACAGTGCGACGAAATGGGATAGATAGTGGTGCAATTTTAGACCTAGGAATATAAATATATAGTAAATTTCACCTGATAGCATCTTGTTGTTTTTCACAATATATGTATTTATAATATACGTACTCATAATATGTTATAATACAGGCTAATATACAAATAAGGAACATAAATAGAAGCTTTTTATATTTTTACAAGCTCCAAGCAACGTAAAAACTACTGCGTTCCTTTACTGTGCATAATTATAATTAAATAAGTGGAAAACCGTTTTTGCTTTAAAATATTTCATCATATTTTAAAATTTTAATTAAAAACATTCACATAAATATAGTTCTCTATATTTTCCAATGAAATAAAAATAAAATCTTCTGAAAATTAACAAAATAGATAGCGAATCCCGGCCAACAGAATTAAAGGGTATTTGCAAATGATATCAGATTTGCAATTAGTGTAACGCGAACACGGCGCTTGTCACGATTACGTGAATAAGCGAATAAATGCGTCTCCTAATTATTAATTACTTTACATATTTGAAGATCTAACTTTATTTTCATTGTACGCGTTTAAGCGAAAATTTTACAGTAAAGCCCTAAATACGGTTTGATAACTTTTAAAAAGTTTTAATAAGCCCTAGCTGCAGGCGGTTTTTAGTTGTAGCGTAGGAATTATAGTTTATGCATAAGTTTAGTTTTAATTTTTAAAGCATGTGCATGTGCATGTGTGTTCTTATTTTAAGATAAATTATAAAGTATCTATTAAATGAAAAATATTGTAAGTTCGTATTAGTTATGCTTATTAATATATCGTACTGAAAGTTACTCGGTAAAATATATATTTAAAAGCAGCTTAATTCCCGTCATCCAAATTATTTATGAAATATCTTATTTCCAATATAAAATATATTAATGTTGCCTANGTTGTAGCGTAGGAATTATAGTTTATGCATAAGTTTAGTTTTAATTTTTAAAGCATGTGCATGTGCATGTGTGTTCTTATTTTAAGATAAATTATAAAGTATCTATTAAATGAAAAATATTGTAAGTTCGTATTAGTTATGCTTATTAATAGATCGTACTGAAAGTTACTCGGTAAAATATATATTTAAAAGCGGCTTAATTCCCGTCATTCAAATTATTTATGAAATATCTTATTTCCAATATAAAATATAGTAATGTTACCTAATAGCCTGTATTTATTTTTCTATCAAATAATAAAAAAAAAAGATACATTTTTCCCTAGTGAATAACAGTCAAACAGATTGTACTAAAACGACGAGACACATACGCCTTTATACAAATAGCCTACCGAGGCCAATTAATCACGCGAACCACCTGCTACTATACAAACTGCCAAGGGACGTATAATAGACACGAGCGATCCTTAACGGATAGCTTCTTATTAACAATGTGATGCCTGGCTTCATCAATATTAGAAAAGATAAAAGTTTAGTGGTAAAATAATAATATTAATCTGTGGGTTTAAATCTTGTTTAACCAGATAATAGACTATTAAAATTGGTATAAAGGCACTCGAGAAGATGTCATTATTTTCTCTATATTATTATTTAATTTATTTTCTTTCCTATTTTAAAACATTTAAAGCAA
The DNA here is from genome assembly GCA_036379175.1 of Heliconius cydno galanthus. Classification (NCBI taxonomy): domain Eukaryota; kingdom Metazoa; phylum Arthropoda; class Insecta; order Lepidoptera; family Nymphalidae; genus Heliconius; species Heliconius cydno. The sequence continues at coordinate 392,703 of JAKRZM010000542.1, read as the reverse complement.
TTTTTGATTCTGCCACTCAACACTGAAGTATCACGAAAATTAGATAGAAAGTATAGAGCCAAGTCTTTTAACATTGAGTTATTTCTGCTTAACCTGTTAGATTGGGAAAAACATGAATCTGTAAAAAAAAATGTTAAAACATTTTCAAATGTAGCTACATGAGTCATTTAAGTAAAAAATGGTAAATATATAACTAAATTATCTTCATAAGTTTTATAAAATATAAATAACAAACTTTTAAACCAGATTTTGCCTTATAAAGATAAGCGACTTTAGAGCTGAATACTATAATTTAGGTAATTACCCCTAAGCCGACTGTGCGAAATGAAATTTAAATTATATATTTAGCTTTACTCAGCCACTCGAAAGGAAACTTGTACAATTTTTAAGCGTGTATGTGTATGTTTTGGAAAAAGTAATAATTAGGTCGCATTGCCAAAATGCAAACATGAAACATATTAACGTACTGACATTCGAATTTAGTAAACAAATAAAGAAGAAAATACAAAATCGGTGAAGGGTGAGTCGTATTCACTCAATGAGGCTTCCGTTCCAATTTCAGTATTATAGGTGAACGTGAAGTACAGCTTATAAAAGTCGACAAACTTAATTTTGCGGACGTATACGCCCATTTTGTATGAATTGAAATACAATTATAAGTTTGTAATATTTATTTTAGCTCTACGCTGTATTACTACCGATGTAGCCAGAGAAAATGGTGCGCCAAACGCTACGCTCTGCAAACCAATTTCGCCAAGTCTACTTTCATCAACCTCTCTATACATGCCCTTTAGGTGGTCCTCATAATTTTAACGTGATCTTCCTCCAATATAATCGATACCATATTTTTGATGCTCAATCTAGATCCCTACCTCTTTCCTTTCACTCTTCCTTCATAAATTCTCTTCACTCATTCGTTCTACGTGCCCAAACAACCTGAACACATTTTTCTTCTTTCTCACTGTCATGTCATATCCTCGCTAATACCTGCCTTTTTGTTTATCTTTATCCATTTTAATCTTTTTAAGATATGGAACGCTAAAAAAGATTAAAAAGGGAAAAAGTATGGGCGCCATAACTCCACAGTGCGTTAAACTCACATACATATGAAAAATATATATAACTACATATCTTAAATATAATATATGAACATAGCTTGTGATTCTGTTCATAACATCTAAGCTCCTAGGCGAAATACTGGCACAAAGTTTCTCTTCAACTAATTTATATTTAGTAGTATTAAACACTAACAATACGAGTAAAGTGCATATTTTGGTATTATTTAAATAAAGTTCATAATAATCAGTTACTTTGAAAATAGATGTTACTAATCAGCTTCACGCTGTATCCCGCACACAGCAGGATAGGCAGAAGGAACCTAGTGTTAAGACACTCCGTTCCTCATTTTCCACCGAATTCCAGAAACATTGCGTTTTGAGTGGCGAAACTCAACCCCGCGCTTTCCCTTGACACCAGAACAAAGAAATGATAATATAAATTTAAAAAATATTTCATTTTCTCGAGTGGGATCGAACCCCCAACCACTCGTGTTAAATGTCACACACTTATGCCCTTGTGTCACGATTACCCTCTATAATAAATGTTATTAACAATTTAATCTACGTATGTGTCAAAATGCTATGCATAATAGAAAATTAGCTTTATAAATGAATAATATCGCTCATAATAGCTGTTCCTTTGTAGCGACATGCTCTCGCTGGTATTATATTAACTGCGATGACATGTATGTCACTCAAACGGTCAAGAGTAATTGTATCGTGATTATAATTTATGTGTAACAATATCAGTTTATGAGAGTTTAATCAAAAATTAATATAATTTATTAATAATATTAATATAAATAGTTAGGTTAACTGTATGGTTATATCAATTTATTAAGAAATAATTATGACCCATTCGTAAAAGAAAAGAAAACAAAAAAGCGGGTATTTTTCTTAATATCTTCATAATGTTTTACAGCCATATATTTCTTGATATTTTTAATGAATTCAGTTAAATTTTTATATCTAAAGGTATTTTGGGTTATAGGCTATTTTGAATTGCTTCCTCGCTCATTAAGACTATTTAGGTACTATCTCGATAATGTATCGATCATATTACGTTTAAAGCAGGTCGTAGACAGATTCACGGAATACTAAACAGGTACGATCTTAATTAGTGGAGTCAGATGGCACAATCAATAACTATTAGTGAGAAACTTCTTAGATTAAGGTGATATTGGATGTAACGGTATAGGTTAGTTTGGACTCGTTATTGCTTTCGCTTTATACGCACAGAAACTTAAACGAAGAACAAAAAAAAACGAAGAAAGAAGAAAGATATTTGAGGAAAAATTAATAATTATAAAATACTCATAATACAATACTAATGTCAATGTCAAGCGGGGAAGTGTCTTTATAGGAACGGAGTGTCGTAATACTAAGTTCTCATGTTTTCTCTGTCTACCATGTGTGCTATGTGGAGGATGTAGTGAGAAGTTATAAAAAAAATGTTAATCACTTCTATCAATAAACATATAAAATTTTACATACAACATTTCAATTTAAAAGACGCTAAAGTTTCGTAAAACTTTAACCACAGTTATTTACAGAAAATCTAAGAAAATCACGAAGATTTTCCTCAAGATACCTAGTTAAGATTCAAGTATAAGCAGGTTATAGCTGCATGTCCATCTGCATTTCTGCAGCGAGAGCGCACTCTCGTAAATAATCCTTTGGACCTGAAAAACGTTTCAGTGAATCCAATAAAATACGTATCCGCAGAGACTACGCCGCAGTGAGCTCGTTACCACGCCTAGACGATTTATTGAGATTTGAAGGCTTAAATATTGTAGGTATTCCATTTTAAAATCTTTTATGAAATACTACTTCAGTATCTCCTTGTTTCAATATGAGACGGTTATGCATCTTTTGTGAAAACGTCTTAGGATCGAACTAGTATTATATTTTTTTACGCAAAATATAATCCCAGTTAATGGAATATCGGTGTGTTATTCCTAAGACATAAAATTACGATTGTATTATACTATTTGTATATTAGTAGATTTCTACTAAAGTCATGTATTCTTTAAAGTTTTACTAAAAGAATTGTTATCTGATANGCAAAAGTTTCGTAAAACTTTAACCACAGATATTTACAGCAAAACTAAGAAAATCACGAAGATTTTCCTCAAGATACCTAGTTAAGATTCAAGTATAAGCAGGTTATAGCTGCATGTCCATCTGCATTTCTGCAGCGAGAGCGCACTCTCGTAAATAATCCTTTGGACCTGAAAAACGTTTCAGTGAATCCAATAAAATACGTATCCGCAGAGACTACGCCGCAGTGAGCTCGTTACCACGCCTAGACGATTTATTGAGATTTGAAGGCTGAAATATTGTAGGTATTCCATTTTAAAATCTTTTATGAAATACTACTTCAGTATCTCCTTGTTTCAATATGAGATGGTTATGCATCTTTTGTGAAAACGTCTTAGGATCGAACTAGAATTATATTTTTTTACATAAATGTATATTTCAACGGGCAAAACAAAATATAATCGCATTTAATGGAATATCGGTGTTTTCGAGATATTCCTAAGACATAAAATTACGCTTGTATTATACTATCAGATTGTATTTTAGCAGATTTCTACTAAACTCATGTATTCTTTAAAGGTTTACCATTAGAATTGTTATCTGATATTCAGCAATATGCTGAAAAATAATAAGAAAAAAACAGCTGAATTTTTTTTTGATAAATATCTTTAAAAATCAACCTAATCTATTGATAATTTGAATTTTTCACCCTAATATTGTATAATTATTGTATTGTGTAGTCCATATATAATTAATTTATGTGAAAATTTGTTCCAAAATTATACCTTGTAATCGTAAGTATAAGTGTACCGTGTCTTGAAACTGCTACTATATCATTAATAAAGCAAAATCTTTGTCGTCATATTTAGAAGAAAGTAATAATTTTCCCCACATTTAATATATTAAACATGTTGCCAGGCCAGTGATTGTAAACGCGACAGGTTGTGGGTTCATTTCCCACTTGAGAAAATAAGTCACGCGGCGTTGAGTTCCGTCACTTAGCACGCAATGCCTCCAGAATTCGGCTAAAAGTGATGAGCGGAGTGTCTTAACACTACACTTCCTCTGCCTACCCTGCCAAATGCGGGATACAGCGTGAAACGTGCTGCCAGGTCTCACCAAGTTGCGGACATAATTTAAATATTTATCTAGTAAAATAATAATAGTACTTACCTGTAAAAGTTTTCTGTTGAAGCGCTAGATGCGGGAACTGTTGTCAGACGGTCGTCAAAATGTATACTTCTGTCTAATCTATAGCTAGATTCAAAAGTTTCAGGTCACGCCATAAAAGAAAATTGCACTTTCCTTGTTGGAATGACAGCGAGGACTGGGAGTTGGTCTAATTTGACAACATAACGACTTTTGAATATTGTTAGTTAGTGGAAATGAGTGAAAGCTCGAAAACTTATTTATATTGATTTTTGAATTTATAACATAGATATATATTAACATTTAGATCGAACCGCGCTTTTGTGACATAATATGTACAAAGGATATATCAAAATAATCTGGTTAATCTTTGTGAATATGAAATATTTCCATCGCCCGAGGCTCGCGCTCGTATGACATGGGGCACAATGTAGTAAAAGATAAGGTGTTCCCTTCCGACCTACTGACTCTATTGTCAGATCTACGCAGCGTGGTATGTTGAAAGGCAATGGCACTATCGCCATAAAGCCTGAAGGCTTTATAAATATAATTATAATTAAATATAATAGGAATTATGCAGAATTTCATATAAAAAATATTTCCACGATATTCTGTCGGTAAAGTAGTATTATAGCGTCCGAAAATGATTTAAGAATTTGATACTTCCGCGCAAGCAATAAAATGATAAGCGGAATAAATTTTAGACAGTTTAGTTCTCCTTTAGTGAAAATGGCTTCCTTTAGATAGAGAAAACGTATAATGGAATGCAATAACTCTTGACCGGGTGTGCGAAGAAATAACAGTGTGTCATATTTCACAACCCTCTAACATTTTTATAAAAGCGAACCATCTGCTTTTGACCCCTCATTCTTTTTGTTTCACGAATTACTTCTATATTAGCAACGTATATATCTTTAATTGAAGTCCATGATTCATATAAAGATATGTTATCTAAATTTATTACCTTTTAAATTTATTTTAAAATTGGAAAGCTACTCAAAATAACGACTTTGCCAATAGAGCGACAAAGAAGTCATTACGTGAAGTGCTCCTTGCAAACTTGTCTAGCAATTTTGGGCAAACGGCCGACACTTTAGTATTCTAAAAATATTTTTAAAAAAGGAGATTTTGGACACATTTTCGATATAAAATACACAAGTGACTGAACTTAACGCCGTGCTTTGTCTTGACACCAGAGCGAAGAAATATAAATACAAATTTAAATAAACATTTCATTATATTTTGGACATAAATCTCATAAAAAAAGAAATATAAACGAATTTATGTTGTCCAAAAAAAATCAACCGAGGGTAACTGTTCGTTCAGCCCATAAAAACTTTGGGGAGTGAACGTGTAAGGAATAAACGTCACCAGACCGGGGTGACTGCGGTCATTTCGCTAAACGAAGATCAGAATCGCAAGCTGTTAGCATAGAGATTGCGATCGAATGAAATCCCAAAGTATTCCATCGCTGATTCGAGGGGCACCCAATATAGCGACCCCCGAAACAACGCACTTCTGACTCCACTAATATTCTGGTACGCATTTATCTATTGATTGCCGTTTTATTTTACAAATTACTTATCGACCTTAGTCTGATAAGAGTATGTTTATAAAAGACCGTTTTTAATTAAAGGACCAAAGGAATCAATTTTAACTTCTAAATTCTAATAATTTTTATGACATTTTTTCGTTTTTGTAAATACTCTACAAAATAAATTTCTCGATACTTATTGAAGAAATTCCTTTAAAATGCGAAAAACATAGTCGGATGAAAGGAGAAAAAACGCCTTGTGAAATTTTCAAACCCATCAATTGTTTTGTATTGGGAAAACTTTCTTTGTCATTTGATCGATGGCCCCTTGTCCATTAGGGCCTTTAGAAGTTGTCCTTTTATTTATTATATATTTTAACAATAAATGTAAAGTTCGATAAGAAACTTTGAGTTTGATGCAAAATAAATAACTATTAATCATGTAAAAGCCTTCTTGCTTGAATAGAATTTCTAAAATGAAAGATTATTTGGATGAAACGAAAAATCCGTTAATCTTCAAAGCCTAAAAAAATAACGAGTCCTTATAAGAAATAAAATGTTAGAAAACAAAAATTGAGCATTTATATATTACCTATACCACAAATCTTATAAAAATATATAAAAAAAATTAAAGTACAATAATATTTTCTATTTTAAATAAGCAATCAAAGCAAGATTGCAAATGTAAGATTAGTTGCGGACACAGGGATGGCGGCGGTGCGGTGGCCAGGCTTGCTGAAGGTGCCAATATATTTCCTGACGCTTGAACGGTCAGGTAATTGTGGTTGAAACTTATCTCAGAGAGCGAACGTGAAAAGAATACTAAACAGCCAGTAGTTCTTGTGCAAATTACGAATATTTTCAATGTTTACTTTTATACAATAATACAATTTAGTTGAAGGATGAACTTTTTTATTAATTAAGGCTAAAAGACTTGGTGAAATAGAAATATTTTAATATAAATTTGTCAAATGTTATCTTTACTCTATTTTCCATTTATAGCATGGTAGGTAGAAAGAACCTTGTGTTAAGACTGGCGCAGGGGCATGAAATGTGACTGTAAGCGCGACAGGTTGTGGATTCGATTACCACTCGAAGAAAAGAAATATTTAATATTTTCATTTCTTCGCTCTGCTGTCGAGGCAAAGCGCGGCGTTGAGTCCCGCCACTCAACGCCTCCATAATTCGGCGGAAAATGGGTAACGGAGTGTCTAAACACTAGGTTTCTTTTGCTTACCTTAAAAAAATTAAGTTATTATCATATTTAAATGCTTATTAAAAAAATTGCATAATACCAGTATTATAAATCACAACTTTAAAACTGTATAAAACTACCATCGTTAACGTAAATACATTTCAGATTAATAATCCAAAGTTATAGAAAATATTTGCAACTGACGTAGGAAGGCTTACGGCACGCCACTGTCATTGCGAAAAATAAAAGTAAATTCGTGCCGACCACGAGGTTTTCCAATGACCCCACACACCGATATTCCACTCGGTGAAATATGTGAAGTATTTTTTTTTTTCATTTCATACAATCCAGATATATATACTGTTGTGGGGTTTCACTTCTAATGGCCGTATGTATTTCCGCAGAATTTATTTGGAAAAATAAGAGGAAATAAATGGAAATAAAAACTTTTAATGTTATATTAAGTTTGAGTCTACATAAGAATGCTGAGTTTGTGCCAAGAAGTGATATTTTTTAGCTTTTTTTCACAAGTCGCCGCGAGTCTCTGTTAAGTATCAAAGGTTGCTCGAATCTCTCTGGCGTAGACTTTGTTCAAGTTATTTACTTTAGAGCGAGCTCATTAGCTAAATGACCGTGTCTTATTGAAACAGTAATCAAAAGGGGACCTAAATTAGTAATGACTCTTTCTATCTTTTAGGAAAACTTGCCAATTAAAAATATTTATTATACGAATTGAGTAAAAGGCAAATTCGATTTTAATTATTGAATGTTTTCATTTTTAGCAGCTAATAAGATTTAGTTATTTTTTTCTTGTCTATAAATGTAATAGTTTTCCAATATATTTAGAAATAAGTGATTCGATAATAAACCTTTAGTGAAAAATTAATAAAATATCAATATTGCGTCGGTGGTTCGCTTATTTTTGGGAAATGTAAATAAATAGATTTATTTATAGTAACTTGTTTATGTCGAATAAATTCAATTCACAATGCAAATCTATAAAGTGGAATTTTCCTGTAAAAAACAACTATAGAGTGTTCTCTCTGGCTCATGCACATTTGTAGTGTACTTCGAATTTATTTGTATGTGGAACAGTTGATAGTTTTTAATAGTGTTTGAAATGTTTCACTTTTGCACCCAACTGTGGAACAATATTGTTTTAGCTTTACCCTATCTAACCCGGTCTTTAGACATGGATATTATTGTTGACGGTTCACGCCGTTGCAAAACATTGTTTAATCAGAAAATACTGCGAGCTATACCAAACTTGAGGTTAAATGATTAAATTTATTCAATGCCCGTTCCCCATTTTCCGCCGAATTGTGGGGAATCCCCCCAAATGTTTTGAGTGGCGGAACTCAAACCCGCACTTTGCCTCGAAATATTTCATTTCCTAGAGTGGGAGTTGAACCCGTTACCTGTCCCATCTACAGTCATGTACGCTTATACCCCTGCACCACGACTGGCCTCATGTATATAGTTCACAAAAAAAATTAAACAAAATAGTTAAGAACCTTTAATATTTTCGTAACAATCACAAAGATAGTTTATTTTATAAAAATATTTTACAAAAGAATAGTCATTACATTCAAAGGTTCAAGTTACAAACGATCCAACTTGATCTTTGCTTTTGCAGAGCAATGGCTATAAAGCTCTTTCTATTCATAGTAACAATTTCACTTAATGTTTCTGAGTCTCAATAAACTTAGTTGAGACTTTCATAAAATAAGTAAAACAGGCTGTTATAGCCGCAGTGAAACGAGAACAACGATCGTTTGTGCGCACGGAGGTTATGGATTCAAATACTGTAAAATATTATAAAATACACATTACATTTCGCTTATATTATATGTATTTATTTTAATATTAATTTAACTTTCGGGTTAACCAATGAAAGCTACTTGATATTGCGTAATATTTAAAATAATGAAAATGGAAAACAGCTCTCCCGATCATTTATTTCCTCAAAATATAAGGTTTAAATAAGTTTTTTGTACGAGCAGGATGAAATGGTTTATAAATTTTATACTTCTATACGAATGACCGCGGCTGTAACGAAATAACTGAATTCAATACATGCACAATTTTAAATCACATTGGTTTTTAAAAACCATTGACTTTTATTTACTGAGAAAATTTCAGTTGTTATTTTTTTTTCATTTTCATTTTCAGGTTACATCGGGCATGTAACAGAGTTGACAGAAAGAGCCTGGTGTTAAGAAAGAAAAAAACAAAAAGAAGAAGAACTCCGTTCCCCACATTCATTCATTTGCAGAATTCTGGAGCTGCGCTTTGCCTCGACACCAGAGTGAAGGAATTAAAATATTAAATATTTAATTTCCTCGAATGAGAATCGAACCCATAACCTATCGGGCTCACTACTAGCATTATTTTTATTAAGCACATTACAATATCAATTATTTTAATGTTAAACTAGTATTTGAATCGTAACTTTACTCGTTTAAACAAAGCTAAAACACTTTAAAATTAACACAGACTCCAGCAACCGCAACAAGCTGGTGAATTATAAATCAATTTTATTACAAGGAATAAACAAGACAAGAAACCGCCTTCCTATTTATCTGAATACCATAAATTAGAACAGCAATGAAATAAATAAGACGTAATGCCGATGCAGGTTAGATTCTCCCGATCATTGCTTAGTTGGCTTGGCAGTGATTGTGGCAATTATTCACTTCACCGCCTCCCCTCTGGGAAGTGGGAGGGAGGGCCTCTGTCGCTTCTTTAACGGCGCCGCTTAATATTGACACCGCAGTAAACAAAGCTTCATTACCAAGGTGAGATATATTTTTTATTCGTATTAATTGGTATAATTATGATGATATTTCGTACGGTTGGTGAACGGAATGTTTTAATACTAGATTCTCTCTGTATTCTTTGGTACCTGCTACATGCGGGAAAATCGGAAAACTGTATATTTTGACTAGAATATGGTTTATATTGTAGTAATTATTTTTATTTTAATCAGGGTTTCGTGTACCTTCGTTTTTAGTATTAATAAAGTTTCATCTTTATAAATTGCTATTATAAGTAGAAAGTACGTGTTAAGAAAATCTATCAATAAATTTACTACAAGAAATGCAACATAACATTACAAAATAAATAATATTTATTCATGCATGTATTCTCTTAAAACATATATTTTTCTAACGGAAATGCAAATTTACCTAATTCCATTCCATATTAAAAAAAATATAATAAACATACGCTTCCTGCAAATATAACAAACTTTGACAAATATATATATCAAAACAGAGAATCTTATGATAAAAACGAACAAAGGAATAAACTAACCTTCGAGTGCATCGTATTGATTGAGCTCGAGCCGGCCGCAATATGGAAGATTTGTTGAGAATAACGGCTGAGCAGATAGCTCGAGTGGCCATTACAGATATCATGAGCTTGGTACGATCGAGCCCACCCATATATACTCGTACCTAGCTCGCTCGAGCTTCTCCTCTCAATGGTTCCTGGCCGTGGTGCACACCGTTACTGAAATGGTAGGTAAATAAATTAATATTTAAGTTATTTTACAATTAATTTCTTATTGAGGACAGTTTGATATTAAACACGGCAGATTGTGGGTTCGATTGTCAGTTGTGGAAATGAAATATTTAATATTTTCATTTCTTTCTTCACACTGGTAATAAGGCAAAACGCAGCGTTAAGTTCCGTCCCACTCGAGGATGAAATATTTATTTAAATTTATATTTCCATTTAAATTGAAACGAGTGGGGATCGAGCCCACTACCAGTCGATTTTACAATCCCACTTCGTGCTCTTCCGCCACGACTGGCCTTTAAAATTGAATTTATAAAAAAAATAAGCTTGCCATATGATATTATATTAAATTTCATAATATCCAAGCGGTTAGTGCCCAAAACTGTTATGCTACGTTGGAAATGACTCCCGAGCTAGTGTTATACCTCGCCCGCAATTTAGATATGCATATCAGATGCCCCATTATAGATATAAAGCCTGCTATGTATTTCATGTATACTATTATCAACTGAAAAACTTATTGGTACTTCCTGCTTTTTACTAGAAAGACATAACAGCCTTTTGACCTAATGAGTAAAAATTATGTTTTAAAATAAACATTTAAATTAGAAAAAATAAATTTGAGAAAATTATTTATTTAATAGCTTTCTTGATACTTTTACAGATTTTAGTATAGAATAAAATGTTATTAAAAAGTACTCTAACGGTGTATATGTTAGTGGTAAGCCAAGACGCGTTGTCTCGCATTTATATGATAGCAATGAATGTAAAGTGAAACGCAATGGTTGCTAGGTTGATATCTATTTTATTATTTCGATGTATGCGATATAATTTTTTAAGGCTTATGTATAATAAATAATATAGTTTAGTTTATTAATAGTATAGCTTAGCTTTAGAATTATAGTGACCTAATAAAAAAAGTATGATTTTGAGAAAGAAAAAAAATATATACAGATAAATAAATCAACAATAAATTTAATAAAAAGCATTTGAATAAAAAGCATGGCGATTGTGAAATCCTCACTGCGATTAAATACTATAATAATTTGGATGGTGTGAAATCTCATGTGTCTAGCAAATATTACCATTGTTCTCCACATATGAATACAAACGTATTTTCATATTATTACCGTTTTCGACTTTCCGCTCAGTTTAGATACAATGTGCATTGAATAGCGGGACTGAATGACCAAATGTCCTGAGATAGCGGGATTTCTTATAACTTCACGCTTTATCTCGCACATGACATGGTAGATATAAGGAACCTGGAACCTAGTGCGAACCTGGAAACCTAATATGGCACTCCGTTCCCATTAAGACATTTCCGAACCCACTTTCTGCCGAATTCATTGTGTTTTAAGTGGCGAAACTTGACGCCGTACTGTGTCTCGTTACCAAAGTGAAAAAATGAAATATTAAATATATCCTGGAGTGGGCATCGAACCCAAAACCTGTATAAATAGTCAATATCACGACTGGACTCTTTAAAATCAATTAAAACAATAATTACTTCAAGTGGCAAGTGACATTCTAAAAGCATCTACTACCCCAAATAACCATAAAAGAAATAGAAATACAACTATAAAAGCAAATTATATCGAAATAATTGAAGCGTTGACGCCGCCAGCATATTTAACCAATAGATATATTTATATATATACATATCCAGGTGAGCGGTGAACCCCCGGGAATCGCTATTTTGCGCACGTTCGACATCCGATAAAAGTTTCCACCACAATCACCTAAGAGCTCAGCTGTCAGGGAATAACCGTATATCGGTTTTGTTTCTGCGACCTCGAGTTATGAACATCGTGAATGGTCGGTAATATGGGTGTGATTATTTGGATATTACGGTAAATAGATTTTTTACTAATGTTGAAAGAAGGTAGTGTTAGATTGAATGTTTGTGTTGTCTTTAAGTAATCTTGGAAATTAAGTCGATTGGACTATTTGTTAGTTTTTATTAACAAAAAGTATTTGCTATGTAAAGAAATGTGTTTTTAGATTTTTTTAGCTTCACATAGCGGGGTAGGTAGGGGAAACCTGGGAAACTAATATTAAGACAATTCCCACAAAGACACTTTCATTAATTACTTACCGCTGCATCCGCCGAACTCAACGCGGCGGTTAGCCTCGACACCAGAGCGAAGAAATTAAATATTTCATTTTCTTAAGTGACAATCGAACCCATAACCCGTCATAGATCCTCGGCCTCGTATATAGATCAGAGTTGAAAATCACAATTTTACCTATAAGAGCATAATATACTAGTACGTAGCTATATATATATATATATATATAGCCGCTATGAGGCCCCTTCTGATGCTTCTACATATATATATTACATATATATATATATACTAGCGACCCTATTGCGGCTTCGCCCGCTTTTACTACTGGATTATTCATATAATGTATATTTGCAAAGCACTTAAGATAATGTGAAAATTAATTAAACCCTAATGCAACCCGCA
>JAKRZM010000542.1:367304-379629 GCA_036379175.1 Heliconius cydno galanthus | reverse complement strand
CGGCTGTGCGTGCGTCTTACCTCAGTCAGTGAGGACAAGTCCTTTTATATATATAGAAGATACTTTGATTAGATAATATTTTTTTATTATTATATAGCTTCCTGCTCTATCCCGCACATAGATAGCAAGGTAGACAGAGGAATACCGGGAACCTAGTGTTAAGACAATCCATTCCTTCATTCAGAGACACTGCGTGTTGAGTCGCAGAACTCAACACTGGGTCTTACCTCGTTACTATAAGGACGATTCCTCCCAGAAAAATGACGCCATTCATGACACAGATTATAAATATAGCAAAATATATTTCGAAATATACTATGCGACATACTTTCTAATTCTAGTAGCTATCGTATAATATTAAATGAAGTACTCTACTACAGATATTAAAGTTTTCTTTTGTCGCGTCGCAAAGTCGGCGTACTTATGAAAGCTTGAACGTGAAACTTTGCCCGTTCACGCCGCGCTAGTTAATCGAACTACTATGTATCGTAAATAATTTATCAAGAAAAATAGTTCCGGTTTGTGCTATTTTTTTAATATTTTATCTAAAAATGTTTGCAGTAAACTTATAATGCTTGTGGGTCGATTCCCACTCCATCGCTGCATCCCTCATAAAAGAGGGTAGACAGAGGGAACCTAATGTTAAAGCACTCTGTTCGCCATTTTCCGCCATACTTTTCAAAGCACTGAGTGGCCTAACTCAACGCCGGTCTTGTGCTTTGGTGCCACAGCGATTAAATTAAAATATTAATAGATAAATAACAATTAATTACCTCGAATGGAGATCGAACCCAAAACCGTCGTATACCGTCAACGAATGGAAATAGAAAAATAAATAAGATTTCGTGACTAATAATATAATATTAACTACTAAATAGCAAAAAACTTATCTGAAATGACACCTAACAACGCAATTAACGCTCTGTCAGTACTAAGGCCTTACTTGAATGTATTAAAGCGATCCCACATCCCTCTGTGATATAAGAAAACCTTTCTAAATGAAAATAGGCATTCACACCCGGAACGCCTTTACAACATTCACTCGCACTTTATTGGGCCTTTTCGAGCAAATAAATCGACTATTCGGCAAATATTTCAAGAATTTGCATATTTTATTCCCTACTTGCAATATTAAAATTAAATTTCAGTGGATATTTGTTAAAATATTAAATATAAGATATTTTTTTGTATAGGAAATCTTTCAAAAATATTAGGATAGTTATTTTTTTAAGGTTTTAAAAAAAAACAAATTAAGTCAGCTTTACCCTGTATCCCATATACAGCAGGGTAGGCAGAGAGAACCTTGTGTTTGCCTGTTGAGTGGCGAAACTCAACGCAGCGCTTTGCCTTGACACCAGAGCGAACAAAAATATAAATTTAAATAAATATTTAATTTCCTTGATTGGGGATCGAATCCACAACTAGCCGCATTTACACACTTTGTGCCTGGCCACCACTGGCCTCTTGAAACCTTCTATTTTGTTTATATTTACAAAAGTATCAAGCAAAAAGAGCTATTCTATTTAGCCAATGTAAATGTAATTACATTTTCCAGTCTACTAAGACGACAGTGCTCAGTCGGTAAATTTACAGCTGGACCTGGTCCCCGAGGAGCAGGATAAATGAGATGCGAGGTAGCGATACTAATTATCCCATAGGTAGCTACCGTCTCTGGTTGCGCTCGCACTAAATCTTCTTCAGCTGGCGAAATCTTACTATTTATATTAAAATAATGAATTGTATTTTGCATTTACACCTAACTAACTCTAGTTGTAATAGAAATATGATAAAGGAATTCTCTTATGCAAATCATAATAATGTAGTACCAGGTAGGCAGGCTTAGTGTTAAGACACTCTGCTCTCCATTTTCCGCTGAATTCTGGAGACATTACGCTTTCAGTGGCGAACCTCAACGTCGCGCTTTGCCTCGATATCAGAGCGAAGAAATTTAAATATTAAATATTTCATGACTTTGAAAGGGAAATGAACCCACAACCTATCGCGCCTTTGCGTCATATTAAATCGTATTTTAAAATTCACAACACCATTTCAAATCTATAGGATTCCAAATAACCGTGTATCTAAAAACAGAACTGTATCCGTACAGTACAGTAATGGACATATGGACGCCATAATCGAATCAGGTTTGCAAAATAACGTAGCGTCAGTTAACTGTGCAACTATCGGAATCCTATAGAAAATGTTCACAGACAAAGCTTAGTTTAACGAGGCTTTCGGAGGCGACAGAGTTGAATAATTGCGGGAAAACCCAATGACGACTGATGTACGGTTATTTCTTGTTTACTAAATATATTTAGTAAATATTGCTTTTATTTTAATTGTATTATATATTGAAATCGTCGTGGTGCGGTGGCACAAGCGTTAAGCTATGGTTGTCGGTTCGATTCCCACTCAATGGAAAGAATTATTATTAAGTAATCTTTTCGTTTAATCGCTTCGGTACCAAGACAAATGCGGCGTTAACTTCCAACACTCAACTATATATAATGATAATTTGGATGAATATTATAATCATTATAATATTTAGTATTAAAATATAGCGTAGTATAAAATTCGAAATAACTATTTTATATATGACAATTTAAAGTTTTAGTTCAGTTTTAGTTTAAAGTTCTGTCCATTTTCTTTCTAAATTAAAGATCTAAAATTGTATAAAACATTTAAACTTTACCCTTTATATAAATTTTGTTTCTTTTACAATTACGCTAAACAGGGAGTGGAATATTAGCAGGTGAGGTGTCAAGCCAATTCCGCCCAAGCGCCAACAATAGATTTAATCAAAGTGAAATATAGTTAAGTAAAAACAAGATAGTTATTTCCTCTGCCAATAACAGCTGAGCTTATTGGAATGAAACTTTTCTAATAATTAAATACTTTTAGAGATTTGTTGATTAGTGTCTAAATATTGAAGAATCATTAAACGTAATGCAATTTTGTTACTGTAAACGTGATGGTTGTGGGTTTGACTCCCATTCGAGGAAACAAATTATGTGATATTTTCATTTCTTAAAAGGCAACGTTAAGTTCCCACCACTCAACAAGCAATGTCTCAAAAATTCAATGGATAGTGGGTAACGGAGTGTTATAACAATAGATTTCTTTTGCCTACCCTGATATATGCGGGATACACGGGCGAAACACCTAAAAAGGTCTCCATGACCACGCATAATATTTAGTAAATATTATAATAAAAGTTTTTGTTTGGTCGAACTTAAGGCCTTTCTTTATCTCGTTACCAAAGCGAAGAAATGAAAATATTGATATTTCATTTGCTCCATTGNCTAAACAGGGAGTGGAAAATATTAGCAGGTGAGGTGTCAAGCCAATTCCGCCCAAGCGCCAACAATAGATTTAATCAAAGTGAAATATAGTTAAGTAAAAACAAGATAATTATTTCCTCTGCCAATAACAGCTGAGCTTATTGGAATGAAACTTTTCTAATAATTAAATACTTTTAGAGATTTATTGATTAGTGTCTAAATATTGAAGAATCATTAAACGTAATGCAATTTTGTTACTGTAAACGTGATGGTTGTGGGTTTGACTCCCATTCGAGGAAACAAATTATGTGATATTTTCATTTCTTCGTCCTGATAACAAGACTAAAGGCAACGTTAAGTTCCCACAATTCAACAAGCAATGTCTCAAAAATTCGGTGGATAGTGGGTAGCGGAGTGTTATAACACTAGATTTCTTTCTGCCTACCCTGCTATATGCGGGATACACGGGCGTGAAGCCGAAAAAGGTCTCTATGACCACATATAATATTTAGTAAATATTATAATAAAAGTTTTTGTTTAGCGGAACTTAACGCCTTGCTTTATCTAGTTACCAGAGCGAAGATATGAAAATATTGATATTTTATTTCCTTTAATGAAAATCGAACCTACGACCTATCGCGCTTGGAGTCGCACGCTTGCACCTCTGCACCACAACAGGCGATTAAGTACAATTAGTGTACACATATAAAAATTCATAAATTTTAAAATTCTAGACTACCAGTACGCTAAACTTTCTCGAAGTTCTTTAAATACCGTAAAATGCATATTCACGATGCCTCGCAAATGCTCACGTACGTACACAACTGTTTCAGCGCTCTCATTAGTACCACCATATTAACCTGTTTAATGTTTTATCTCAATTTCTCTTTGAAAGAAACACGTTTCCATTATGGAGAATGCTATATCACTATTTTCGTCAATTGTAATAAATATAAGTGTTTTATGATGTTCTATAAGTATCTAATATATTTTTATAAAAATGCATAATAAATATTATTAGGTAAGTCATTTGTTGGGTTGAGGTCAGGAGGACAAACGTGCAACTGTTAGCGCGAGAGGGCGTGGGTTCGATTCTGACTTGTGAAAATGAAATATTCATATAATATTCTTATTTTTTCAAGTAAAGTATGGAACGGAATGTCTTAAAATTAGGTTCCCAGGCTCCATCTACTCATCCTGCCGTGTACGGGAACAATATAAAGCTACAAAAAATAGAATAAAAAAGGAGATCTCTCAAATTTAAATTCCACTTAGACTTATTGAGGACTTATTGAAAAGCGTTTACCGAATGTATTTCTACTTTCATAATATAAGGAATCAGGGCCCACGCACAGAATAAAACAAGTTATTCACCGCCGGCGTTACTTCCTCGGCCTAATGATGTAGAACGATGCGACAGCCCCTGCATATTCAAGATAGCCCCCGTCATTTAAAAAAAATGGTTTCTCTTTCAACTCCCTTTCCCTACATAAAGAACCCCTTCGTTATTCAAAAAGACAGTCGAGTGTAGTCGTCGGTGACTCTATTTTATTGGAGTTTGTAACAAAATTTATTAAAATTATCTTCAGTTTAACTAAGTTTATAAATTACTTTAGTAAATGCTCATTTGTCCAAGCTATAAGATAATTTACAATACTGTAAGTTTGAATTGTATTAAAAATAATCAAATCTTTTATAAAAGCTGTCTGGATAATTTTCACTTCAAATTAACAACTTAAAAATGTAACTTATGTAACGAACTCAAATAATATATTAGTATTATATTATAGTACTAGTGACTTATCCGCGGTTTCTCCCGCATAAATATTCAAAATCAAATAGTTTTTGTCCCACAAAATATAAATCTCCGTAGTTCTTGGAATTCTCTCAAAACAAAATAAATAGGAAAGAAAAGGAATAATTATAGAAGGTTTCATAAAAATTCATAAAATTCTTGTTTTTCTTCATTCACAATCCACGACGTTGAGTTCCTCTACTCAACTCGCAATGTCTTTAGAATTCGGGAGAAAATGGGAAACGGAAGTGTCTTAATAGGAATGGAGTGTATTAACCCTAGGGGAAGTTAGGGTCCCAAATTCCCTCTGCCTACACTGCAATGTGCGTGATGTGAACCAATTTAAAGTGACTTATCTGTACCCCGCTATGTAAATAAGTTTACTTAGAAAATTTTCTTCCATTTCTTGGCTTTTGCTTTACACAGAACGTGATCTAATGAATCACGCCCTTTCCACTTTTTCACCTTGGTGCCAAGGCGAAACACGGCGTTGAGCTCCGCTATTCAACATGCGACGCTTTAATATTTTTCCGGAAAGTGTTAAGTTAAAATTTAATGTAAAGTTCAAAGGATTCTCTAAGGTTTCTTTAAGGTAAGTAGTTAGATTAAAGGGTATGATAATATAACACAAAGCGAGAAACGTGTTGAAATAAACAACCACTTCTTCAATATGCGACATTTGTATACAAAAAAGAATTGTGATATGAATTTTCGTTTCTTTCAGTTTTTAGCAGACAAAGCAGAAATTGGTTTGTTAGTAACTGGTACGAGAGCGTGAAAAATCGTTCGAATCGTCTTAAAATGAGTTTTTAAATACATGTAAATATCCAATGATAGTTCTGTAAGTTATAAATTTTACTGAAATTATTATAAAGTATTATTTTTTCAGTTTCACGCTGTATCCCGCAGGGTAAGCGAAGGGAGCCTAGTGGTAAGGCACTCCTAATTGTTTTAATTGCTTGTAATCATATATAATATTTCATGTTCTCGAGTGGGCATCGATCCTACAACAAGTCGCGTTTACAGCCTCTCGCTTCTGCCCCTGCACCACGACTGGTACAGGATGTTAAGATACTACGAGTATATATGAGCTCATCAAAATTCTTTAAACAATAAATTGATATATATAGTTTAAAAACCTGTTGATAATAAGCAAACGTGTTTGAATAAATGGCAGAGAAAACCTACAATTTTACTGAAACTTTCCGTTTGTAAAAGCCTCGTGTCCGAGTAGAGGTACCTACTTATAAAAACTTTTAAGAACTTTCCCTGTCTGCATTGACTCTTGGCTGCAACGNTAAAGGGTATGATAATATAACACAAAGCGAGAAACGTGTTGAAATAAACAACCACTTCTTCAATATGCGACATTTGTATACAAAAAAGAATTGTGATATGAATTTTTGTTTCTTTCAGTTTTTTTTGCAGATAAAGCAGAAACTGGTACGAGAGTGTGAAAAATCGTTCGAATCCTCTTAAAATGAGTTTTTAAATACATGTAAATATCCAATGATAGTTCTGTAAGTTATAAATTTTATTGAAATTATTATAAATTATTATTTTTTCAGTTTCACGCTGTATCCCGCAGGGTAAGCGAAAGGAGCCTAGTGGTAAGGCACTCCTCTCTCTACTTTGTAATAATATATAATATTTCATGTCCTCGAGTGAGCATTGATCCCATAACAAGTCACGTTTACAGTCTCACGCTTCTGCCCCTGCGCCAAGACTGGTACAGAGTGTTGAGATACTATATAATAATTAATAATAATAATACTTTATTACACATGAAAAGAAAAAAAATATATATGAGTATATATGAGTTCATCAAAATTCTTTAAACATTCAAATGATATATATATATATATATATATATATATATATAGTTAAAAAACCTGTTGATAACAAGCAAACACGTTTGAATAAATGGCAGAGAAAACCTACAATTTTTCTCAAACTTTCCTTTTGTAAAAGTCGCGTGTCCGAGTAGAGGTACCTACTTATAAAAACTTTACAGAACTTTCGCTGTCTGCATTGACTTTTGGCTGCAACGAGTTAATTTAAATAAAGTATTTTTTAAGAATATAGTTAAAAATTGTTATTTTTCAATATTTTAAATGTATTACGTTGTTTGTGTTTTATTGTAAGAAAAAAAGGGCACGCACCAAGTGTCCGTAGTGGTAATATTAACCAAAAAAAAAAAGCTGTATTAAGCACATTTTAAAGATCTAATACTCCTTTTTTTTAAAAAAAATATCAAAATACCAAATAATATTAAAATAAAAAAATTAAGATATAATAAAAATTAAAGTAACTGGCAAAGTTAAATCTAGCATAACATATTATTTCAAAGTAGCTATAAAATAAATAGCGGATGTTCCAGTAACGGTCGGTAAGTCAGGGAAGTTGGAAAGTAAATGGTATTAGCATCGTCTAATCACTATCTGGGGAGCATTCCATCTGGAGAGCTGGATCTGAGTGCTAGCGTTACCTTTACTCCTGTAGGTTAAGCAGAGGGTGGAAAAAAAAATTAAAAATTGTTTATCCTGTACCCGTTATATATGGTTTTTATTAATAGTTTAATGTTAATGACAAAATTTTAAAAAAAATACTAGAAAATAACCGAATTCCTCATGAACAACATGTTTATCTCACAATAATTATCGTCAAGGCGGATTCTCGTTTGAGTAATTAATTTTGCAAGCGCGGCGTTGAGTTACACCACTTAATACGCAACACTTAACATGCCACCTCTACAATTTGGCAGAAAATGATGAACGAAATATCCTAATACTAGGTTCCCTTTGCCTACTATGCTGTGTGCGGGATACAGCGTGAAGCTAAGAAAAACAAAAAAAAGAAATATTATATATCCGTGATAAAAACGATAAGAAAAATTGATAAAAAATATACTTTTAACATAATTACAAGATAACTAACACCTACGACTGTAAAGATCCAATGGAGCCACGACGCGTTTAATTATAATCTCTCCGGGATCGTAGACTGCTTAAACAGGCATTATATAGTTATTAAGAAAATTACATTCTATTTTTATTTAAAGTAGTTTTAATTTCTTTAATAATAGTTACTATGACCAAAAGAGTGGTGGTTTAAAATCTTGCAATAAACTATAATATACACATAGCAGCGTAGATACGGAGAAAATAATATTGAGACACTACGTTATCCATTTCGTCATTTGACTCTGATTTACATGCCAATAATTCTACTGATTACATCTCCAATTACCACTTCTTAAAATTAGGGTTACAAAACAACGGTTTTTATTTAAAACCACAATACTTTCATGCAAAAATACAAATTTTACAGTACATATAAAAATAAACAAAAAGAATTCTTGTAATTGTAGTATGTACATAAATTAAAAATTTACGGTTCCCAACATCACTTACTTATCAGGTTCGTTGTTCCAATAAACATGCGATTCAAGAGTTGGAACCTTTCCAAATTAAGGGGTACAATTCTTTAGTTTTACTGCAATATCATAATTTTTTTGACGATACCGAAAAAAATATTTATGCAAATCATTTCTCGTCAATCTTATGAAATTAAAAGTGTAATATTATTTTTTATGCAAGTTTTTATGCTGAAAGGTAGGCAGAGGGAACCTAGTTCCCTACCTATTCTAGAGACAAGTGGCGAACTTAATCCGATGACGCGACGGTTTGCCTCAACACTAGAATATTAAATATTTCATTCACTCCATTGGGGAACGAACCGACAACCTGTCGCGCAGCAATGCCTACAGAATTTACCAGAAAATGCGGAATGAAAGTATTCTATCCTACTTAGGGTACGTAGAGGGAACCTAGGAAACCTAGAAAAGGTTCTCTCTACCTACCCTGCTATGTACGGCATAAAAATTAAATATTAAAAAAAAATTACCAATGAAAATTATACGAAAAATATTTTATTTAAACCTAAATAAATCAATAATATAGCTGTAAAGAAGCAATATTTAATGTGCAGCAGTGCAGCATGTGAAAGCCATGCTGTTTTTATGAGCTAAGTTACACAACATCTTACAATGTACCAAGAGAACACTAAAGTACAACTTCTCTTGTAATGCGGTGAAATTTCTCGCGGTCAGCGGTACAAACGTATACGTATATACTAGCAGCGAGATATAAATTTATTGAATTATACAATAGAAAACGCTAAATAAAACAATATTATTATTGTTGTTGTTGTTCTTTATTTACGGCGTTCCGAGCGTGCCAATTCAGCACTAATCACTTCGCCAATGTCACGTTGAATGGAAAACACATAAAGGAGAATGTACGGTAAAAAAAGACGATATTACGCAATAAGAGAATGCACGTTAAAAAGAGATCCAGCTAAGATACTGCCTTCACCTATAAGTAAAAAAAAAAAATTATATAAATATTACAATATATACATAGTAAAAGGTTAGTACTAAGTAACAATATTATTATAGCGTTAACAATACAATTTTTATATTATGCTACAATTGACTCCGTAAATTTTAGAATCTATTCAACAATTATTATTACGCACCAACGCTACACCGAAGACTTGATAAAATAACCTTTATAATTTTATTACTTCAAAAATATCTTCGCTTCACTTAAAAATACCATAGGAAACTCTCTCTCTCTCTCTTGTCTTTTAAATAAAAATATTCTTTGAAAACAATGTTAAAACTACTACAAGACATTGGAAGTTTTAATGCTTATACGGAATAGAGATTTTTAAGTTATCCACCATAAGTAATACAACTAGAGGAGAATCGAAAACTTTAGTTTCTTGGAGTAGGTACTTTTAAGCATCTTATGAATATTCACATACGCCTCTGGATTGCTTACGAACAAAGATGCTTAATTTAAACACATTACGTAAAGTATGTATACTCGTATACGTCTACCTAATTTCTTATTTATTAAATTTTTCGATCATGTATTTTTAGGAAATGAAATATTTTATACTTTTTTTTTTCATTTTATATTTTGGGTAAGAAGGCAAACCGTGGCGTTGAGTACCGCTACACAACACGCAATGCCTCCAAAATTCGGCGGAAAGCGGGAAAGAAAGAAATGAAGTTTCTTAACACTAGGTTACCAGGTTCCCTCTGTCTACAAACCCTCCTATGTACAGGATACAATGCAAAGCTAAAAAATCTCGTGTATTTCGGCAGTTACAATTACAGTTTATACAATTGAATAAAATCTGTCAGCACTTTATATTTGTGGGCTTAAATCTAAGTTGAAATAATGCTTATGTGAAAATCAAATAATTTATAAAGCTGATATTGGACTCTAAACGGACAAAAACATGACAATTGGAATATATCACTATACCCATTCTGCCTGACTTGCAAATGCGCACGTCTCGTCGCTTCGTATGAAGGTAATATCATTGTAAATCCTACATTTTATAACTAAACTAGCGGCCCGCACGCGGCTTTGCCTGCGTAAACTACGTTATTATTAACTTCTGTCTCCATGAGTACCTACGTCCTATAAGTGACGTCCATGCAAAATTTGAGACTCCTAGCATTTGTAGTAACGAAATTTCATACAAACTTTCGACCCCAAAAGCAACCCCTTAGAAGTCGAATATTGCAAATTCCCGTCTTAGCGAGCACCTACGTCCTATAAGTAACTCCTATGCAAAATTTGAGATTAATAGCACATGTAGTTTCTGAGATTTCGTGATGAGTGAGTGACCTTTCTATTTTATATATATAGAGATAACTCTAACAATTTTATAATTATTCACATTTTACAGTTATTTCGCACTTAGTAAAGATAAATTCATAATATAATTTATTCTCTCTTGCTAAATGATAATTATAATAAAATTCGGTGAAAAAATGGAGACTGGAGTGTCTTAATTCTAGGTTCCCTCTGCCTGTCTTGCGTTGTGAGAGATATAGCGGGAAGCTGATTTTTTTTAAGTGTATCATAATTCCAAGGTAGCTTGATGAAAATATATCACAAAAAAAGGCCTTCTAGGTTTCTAGCTACCATGTCCATCTAAAACGTTAATTCGAATAACACTATTAAAATGGAGAAGCTGTGCTCACGTACCGTTATAAGCGTTAGGAATGTAATTGTATTAGAAACATGTAATGTAATGACTTCTGGAGCAGTATCGAGTGTCTAGACCTGCTTGTAATAGCTCTGGAACTCCTTTGTGCTCTTGCCATTTATTAGTCAGTCTTTAACAATTTCTCAGATTACTATTAATTAGTAATTTGGAACATTCAGTTTCTAAGTTTAGACGTCTACTAAGACTCGAAGATATTGAAGCATTCGGTAGTCTATTAGTAGAATTTTAATTGAAAGTCAGTCATTTATTTATTATATTTAAGTATGACTCTTGGGGTCCTTA
The DNA here is from genome assembly GCA_036379175.1 of Heliconius cydno galanthus. Taxonomy (NCBI): domain Eukaryota; kingdom Metazoa; phylum Arthropoda; class Insecta; order Lepidoptera; family Nymphalidae; genus Heliconius; species Heliconius cydno. The sequence continues at coordinate 368,178 of JAKRZM010000542.1, read as the reverse complement.
ACTCCTATTAGATTTACGTACTCGAGTCCGTCGGCGTGGTGTCAAAAGCGAGCGACTGTAAACAACGCGATGCGGTGGGTTCGATTCCCATTCGGAGAAATGAATTATTGGATATTTTCAGTTTCTCGTTCTGGTAAGAAGGCGGAATTAACTGAACACGTTATGTCGTGAAAATTTGTCGTGTGGTGGATAAACAAGTGCTTTGACACTAAATCCCTCTGCATACCCTGCTCTAAGCGAGATACAGCGCGATCTAAAAAAAGGAAAAACCTACTACTATATATCACTTATTTTTTTGTAATTTCTCTATCATAAAATAATAACAAAAGAAGGTATATAAATATAATATGTACATTAGTATTCACTTACAGTTTGCTTAATTAATGTATTTATTATAAATAAATACCTATAAACATGGCTCCAGATTCAGCGAACAGTGAGAGCGAGTACCAGGTTCCCTCTGCCTCCTCCATTCTCTGTGAGGGATTATAGCGTGAAACTATAAATAATACCTGAGAAAACATCCAACTAGCTACAATCGCGACCACCGGACACAAGCGCTTGTTCCTATCAAAACAATAAATTGTATACAATATATCTGTTTCATTATTCATTAAACTTTGCTTGTATCGCAATAACACTAACAACAATTTATGACGACATATCTAATATTGTTGGCCTGAACGATATATTGAACGTATGGACCAACACAACAGATGTTTTACTATATGGCGGCTTCAGCCAGTCTTTTATGTTCGTTCTCTCAGTGGAATACCCTATCAGATTTAATGATGTCCTGATACTGCTTCTAGCCTCATATATCTTTCTTCTATAGTACGAGTACATCTCTTCTATAGGGCGTGTACATCCTATC
>JAKRZM010000542.1:342824-367228 GCA_036379175.1 Heliconius cydno galanthus | reverse complement strand
GGGGGGGGGACACCATTCTTACGGACTGGATGAGGATATAAGAGTGGCGGCTCGAGGATCCGGGGTCGCGTACCCGTATGCCCACAAACCAATATCGGACAGATATTAGTCTGGACACCCTCTGGAGTAAAATTTATTAAAAAAAATTTATTAAAAAATTTATATTTATTTATAACATGACACTGAAAATATCATTTCTAGGCAGGAAGAAACTAATGAGGGATACTTCTTTCATAATTATAATTGGCCTCCGAACGAGTATCGAACACATATCTATATTAGTACACTACACTGCGGCACAATTGCAATTAAAAATAATTTTAAAAGTAAATATTATTCATTTTATTTGGAATATAAATTTAAGATCGCGCGCTTTCCAGTTATTAATATTTCATAAAATATTACAAACATATTACATTCTTATTTTAAACCTACCATAAAGTTTTTTTTTCATTAGTAAAATGGTTTCCGTAAAAACCTACGTCCCGTAGAATATTTTACACGATTTTTTTAAATTGGTTCAGATATAGCGCAGATTAATACGAACGATGGGACAGAAAAGAGTTACTGTTTATTACGTGATACCGTGCACTTTCCATTCTTTACTATATACATGAAAAAAATGTAATTTAAAATCGCGATTTTAGGCCAGTAGTAGCGCAGGAGCATGTGACAGTAAAAGCAGCAGGTTGTGAGTTCAATTCTCACTAGAAGAAATGTAATGTTTAATATTTTCATTTCTTGACTCTACTGTGAAGCTAAAGCGCGGCATTGACTTTTGACACTGCCACAAAAATGCCTCCAGAATTAGGCGAAAAGTGGTGAGGGGAGTGTCTAAACACTAGCCTCCCTCTGCCTTTCCTCTTACATACGGAATAAAGCATGAAGCTGAAAAAAAAAACTTTTCAAAACATTCAAATTTTATTAAAATATGCAAGTATTTTTTAACTATACAATTAACTCAGCTAATTCAACATAAATATATCGAGGTTCAAAAGCTTTATAGCTATTAAGCTATACAGAATCCGGGGGCAGTGATATAGAGAGGCGTAAGATAATGTCTCAACCCTATTAACCCAATGTGGTGGATTAATGGTCAGAACCCTGCGGCGGCATTTATTAGACACTTTTAGTTATTTACGCTTTTTTTTTCTAACTTTAATCTTACTTAGACTTTATACATTTCAATTTACTTCAAGCTTCCCGTTGTATCCCTAATACAGTAGGGAAGGCTGGGGGAACCTAATACAACATTTACTAACTTATCAGAGAAATACAATAACTTTAAAATGTAACTATAATCGTCACCAACGAAAAGCAAACGTTAAATTATTGACCTAGAGTCGTTTTTCAGTACAAAAAAATATATAAACAAGACAGAATTTTCCACAGAGAAACATTTTAATAAACTAGATCGATGTCATCATATTTTTAAAAGAAATATGAATTTCCAGCAGGTATTATACAAATGCGTGACACAGTAATCACCATTAAAATTCAACATATAGTGTTTACAGGCGCCCGGTGCGGCGCTCGCGTCCCGCGCATACAAATAAATTGAGTACGAAATAGTCCCAGCAAAGCGGATATACTTCTCGCATGAAACAAACAGTCGAGGTTTATGCAAATTGGGCTCCTTTGTATTTTAGAGGATTAAAATATAGTGGGAATTAGTTCCGTGTCAGATATCCGACTGGCGAGGAACCGCTTGATTTTATTGTGCGGTAGTTTGTTGGGAATGCAGTCTTATCTTATGTTTATTTCCTTTGAATTTTGTTTAATTTTAATGAAAATATTTATAAGACGCGTTATATAGTGACGGCGTTAAGTTCCGCCACACACAATACCTTGACAACTCAGCGGAAAGTTAAGCGAAAGTGTGAGCAGAGTGTCTTCACACAAAATTCACAGATTCCCTAGATTTCTATTAGTATTTAAATATTTATATTATAAGCATTTTTAATCATTACTATTTACATAGAATCCTTTTGTCTGTAAATAATATTCTTAAATCATTTAAATATGATAAATGTTTCCCGTATGCTCTATAAAAATGAATGTAAGAGTTTTAATACTATTTCGAAGATTGTAATATGTTCCACAGTTCATAAATAAACTATTAGTTACTATATTGATATTAAGCTTCACCTTTAAAAAGTTTTTCGGTCAGTTTCATGCAATTTTAATGCTTTCCCGAGAGCTTTTGACACTTTCAGCTTGATTATTTACTAATTCACAAAAACCTACATTTTGGTGTGTAATAAAAAATAAAATTAAAATTCTCTATATTTACGCCACGGATGCGAAATTTTAAAAATATAACTCAATATTTATAAAAATAAGGACAATTTTGATAAGATAAGGAAGAATTTGCATCCTTTGTTGCACAGAAAAATCCTCCTTTCTTGTTAGCTAGACGTCCCATGTGTCAATTTAGAGCAACTTTAGTGCGCAGTTGTACTAAATAGGGCAGATAATACGTACATTTTTTTCTCATTTATATAATATATATATTTAATATACATAAATTTCATATTAATAAATAAATATTTTTGTATAGATTAAGAATTTATATTTTTATATATAGATATTTAGTTAAGCTAAAGTTTATTTTGACTAATTATTATAGCTAAAGTTCATCGGACAATTTGCCTTCGATGTAAGATACTGGTATTATTAACAGAATGGTGTTCAAATTATTTAAGGATGCCATAAAGGTTAACAACCGAGATATTGACTTCCCAAAGTCTAAAATTATAACAATTCTGCTCCTTTCACATTATCCTAGGTTAATCTTCTACTTAAATCATCAATATGGGATTTTTTTCTCATTTTAAATTAGGAAGAGTAATGTAATAACTTTGAATTTTTAACTTTGGGAGATTGTTTTGCAACGGAACAAAAATTTTCATTAGGTTAATTTTTAATCACTTTAAATATTATTGTGTTTCAAATTCAATGAACATATAATAGGTTAATAGTAAACTAAAGATTTTTTAGATTTTTTTCATAGTCAAAAATAGTGTTTCTCCCCTAATATTTGAATATGATTTTTGTGTCAATAAGCGTATTAATTCATGTAACTTTATTACATCTAATAAATGCTGCCTATTATCTGTTCTCAAAAGTCCAAGTTTACATTCACAGATAATCTAAAAAAATATATATTTCCTAGACACATTATCAATTCTCTGACACACGAATCAAAAACACGAATGACACACGAATCAAAAAATAGCTTATACCTTATATATAAAAACATTATAGTTTTTATTCAATAAGCTAAACTGATAGATCAGCTGGAATATAAATATAACGTCAACCACCACGATCGTTGAACTTCCACTATTTTTAAATATTACGATTTTTCGTGCTGCATGCATATCACAAGGAGCAATGGAAAAAAGCTTTTTAAGCTCCAAAATTTATGAAATTAAAAAGTTATGTCTTTAAAATGTTATAATTTTTTAACAGCCACTCTCTGTGAATAAAATACTAAAATATTTGTACAAGTATTTAGAGTACATTTATAAGAGAATAAAATGGAGGATTCGTTATAGCCTCATTTCTATTCAATAGTTGGGTTGATACAATCGTTTTGTCTTTATCACAGTGCTGTGGGTTATAATGTACCTGGAAAATTACTAACATATTTAATGAACCTGGAAAAATTATAGAAAGATTTTTTATCACTGTTAATTTCGCTTAAGATTTAACTAAATTTCAGATTTTTCCTATTTACGTAAATACATTTGTAGGTAAATGTCTTATGTGGCGGCCACGAACCGGTCGATGCTTAATAGGCAGGCCTTGTCCTAGGTGGACCGACGATCTGGTCAAGATCCTGAGAAGCCACTGGATAGGGCAGTGTTGGACCGATCGTGGCGCAGATTTTTAGTCCTAAACCTAATAGGTCCAGCAGTGGATGTAAAATGATAATACTATGCATAAAAGTTTACCTTGGTATCAAAAAATATTTTTTACAAACAAGCGTATTAACAACAATGATGATTTTTAAAATATCAATTATTCGGAAAATTTAAAGATTTGTCACTACATTCCCTTTAGTCTGCTTAAAAATAGCTAGAGCAAAAAATTATGAATTATTAAAAAAACTATACACTAATTTCCTTATTATATCGCTAAGATTTGGTTTGTATGAAAAACCACACTTAAAAATTAATAAGATGTTTAGCGCAAGAAATGCGGTTTTCCTTAAATGAGGTCTTAATATTCCATTTAACTACCGCCAAGGGAGCCTTATAATGTTAAACCAAAAAGAAAATATGATATTACCCATCTCCGCTATTTAACCTGAAAGCTATTTATTTTATTCACATATTTTTTGTTTATTTATTTATTTTCTTTAATATACAGTAAAATAAAATTATTATGTAAGTTATTTAAAAGGTTAAATCAGAAAGAGACATACTTTTGAACGTCGCGTCACATCACGTTTCGTTAGTTTTTTCAGTACAAAAATTTACACAATATAATCGTACATGAGATCGTATATGTAATATATTTTTTTATTATCTGCATTATTTAATATATATATATTTATATATATAGCGTAAAAATATATAATTTAAAGTATGCCAAATTTCACTCATCCTGAACTTCACAATTGCAATCTGACGATTCTGTTCCTGAGAGTTCCACTTTTCTATATATTTATTATCCACGTAGCATGCAATTATCTTAGAATTAGACTGACAAACAGTAGGAAAAAATCATCCTTAAATCACTAGACACACCACATCTCACAAAATCTGAGCGACACATAAAAATAAAAAATAGGAATAAAACTCTCTCTCAACATTATTAGAAGACGTTATTTCTATTTTATATTTTCGTCTCACATATAGAATTCATAGCTCTCAAGCCGTGCTAGTAAAACAAGTTGTATGAAACTTGGCGTCTCTATGTCTGGTTACTCAAAGACATTTTATTGATAATGAAATTCGACATAGAAAGAAGAAGTTATTTAATTACGTCGAGTACTATCGATCGCTTTTCTTTAAGTGTTTGCTTTGGTGATGTGGTACACGAGTATGTATTGATAATAATACGTGTATGGGACTACCTGTCATGTTTACAATGAAGGTTATTGCTTGATCAATAAATTTAAGTGGCTAGAAGAATAGATGAAAGAAATATATAATTTCAATATCTATCCTATCATATAGATAACATTAATTTAATTATACATATAAGTCGGTATGATATCAAAAGTAATAAAAATATATTATGAGGCCATCGTGACGCAGCGGCACAAGGGTGTGTGTAACGCGACGGTTGCGGGTTCGATCCCCACTCGCGGAAGTGAAATATTTATTTACCTTTATATGTCCATTTCCTCGCTCTGGTGTTGAGGCAAAGCGCGGTGTTGATGTCTGCCACTCAACACTCAATAAATGAAGAACGAAGTATCTTAACACTAAGTTCCCTCTAACTACACTGCTGTGTGCGGGATACAGCGTGAAGCTGATTTGTTTATTTATTTTTTGGAATATATTATTATATGAAAGTAAGAAAAAAAATTATGCTCAGCATTAAGTTACGCCACTCTACACGCAACATCTGAATCCGGGTGGAAAGTAGAGCACATAATGTTTTGACACTAGGTTTTTCCTGCATTCCTGGAAGTACGGTAAAAAAAGAAAAAATCGTTATTACATTCGTCTCTGGGAATATTCAGCTTTAAATCATTGCTATTGCGTCGTGGCCGACTTTGGACATGTAAATGTCATAGCTGTGTATTCTAGTCCCATTTCGAGGTTTTGGTGTCTCCTAAGTCAGGTTAAACTAAATTTGAGGTAGGTTCTACGGTCAATTTTGTAATAACTCTAAGTGAGCGGAAAGCTGAATAGAATGAAATATTTCATATTTATCAAAGAGGATCAAGCATGTGCCTATAAACACGACTGATTGGGTATTCGATTCCCACTCGAAGCAATGAAATAGTTAATAATTTTATTTCAGGTGTCAAGACAAAAGCGCAGCGTTTAGTTCCGCCATTCAACTCCGGTGAATAGCGGAGAGTAGACTACTCGTATTATAACATTAGATTCCTTCTATTGTTTGCGGGATACATTACAGAGTGTAGCTAAAAATTATAATAAAAAGAAAATCAAAGATTTTTACATGACTGTAAAAAAGATTAAAATACTTTAAAAACGTTCAAAACTAAAACAATGACATCTAGATAGTTTATATTAAAGTGTAAAAACTTACATTACTTTCACTAAGTTAAAACAAAACGCACATTCACTGTCCGTGACCAGCTCGAACTAATGGCGACGCATTTTTCTTACTAACACTGACTCATTCACTTTTAAATATTAATATTTTCTTGCAATAATATATTTTGCTTGCAATTCTATCATCTTTTATTTTTCAACTGTAAAACGTGTAAAAGTGGGTGTGTATTAACTCTGCCTACCCTGCTGTGTACGGGATACACGTACGTAAAGCTGATTTTTATTTAAAACATAAATGTAATGTATATCTAAATGTAATCAAAAACTTTAATATAGATAAATGAAGAAAATAATAGAGTCAATAGAGATAAAAATAATATATCTATACACGATACGAAAACACAAACAAATATATATATTTTTTTATTTGTTTGTCTGCCTGTCTTTCTGTTGTCTAGGCTCCGGAACACCTGTACCGATTTTTATGGGACTAACTCTGAAAGGTAGAGGAGATTGTGGGCAACATATAGGCTGCCTTTAATCCCCGAATTTTCTTGGCATCAGGATTAACGTAGAAAAAAAGGCGCTTCTCGTTCCCGGGTACTTTAAAGTTTTAGTATAACCGTAAGTCTAATGTTTATTGATGAAATATAATTCAATTTACTTATATATTTTCATTCACCTAAAAAAGCGTCTAGACACCTATATACGCAGCGTAGTATTTACGAAAACAATAACAGCCCGAAATCTTCCAATACAACGTATACGCAAAAAATTATCCAATTAAAACGTTCCACTTTGAAACGGGAAAATCAAGAGAGGAAAAAATTAAGCAAAATAATTTCATATTTTTGATTTAAAGTAATATATCCATAAAATGGAAAAAAAATACACAATCTCGAATAATAATTAATATAAATATATAAGCATCTATTTATTATTTATTATTCATGTGTAACTTTAATTATAATATTATTACGTCTGCAAAAATCTTTAAATGGAAATACATTAACAATAACTACATTTAAATATTACAAACATTAATGCTATTCTAAAACTCGCGACCATTTATGAGTTTCATTTATGAATTTAGCAGTACTTAGCATTTATATACAATACATATTATGTAAAAGTACAAAAGGATTAAAATTTAATAGAATGCATAAAATACATATCTACTTATACGAATTTATATTCATATATAAATTTCCAAAAACCCATAGCGGGATTCCTCAAATTCAACACGGACTAACGCCTGAACTATGCAAGGAACGAGGACAGAATGTGGACAATTTCACAAAAGCCCACCGAGTGAGACATTCCCCCATGATAGGCGTAAAGAGGCTAATAAAATTGTAGGCAAAGGTGGCGAAACCAAATGCGGTGAGGTGGCAATACCAAATGCCAGCTGCGGGTTTATTGCTGCTAATATGACGAGGCGCGTCGCTGGCGAAGGAGATTGTGTGCTGATGACTTCGATTTAGCAAATAATTTTGTCTTCATCATGTTACTTGGAGACCAGTCGTGGCGCATATGTCTGTCACTGTGAAAGGCGACAGGTTGTGGGTTCGATTTCCATTTTCCATTTCGGTTTGAGGAAATATTATATTTGATATTTTCATTTCTTCGCTTTGGTGTCGAGGCTAAACGCGATATAGAGTTCTGCCACTCAATGGTTGGGGAGCGGAGTGTCTTAACATAATGCTCCCTCCGCCTACTCTGTTACACGTAGAATACAGCTATGAAACTGAAAAAAAAGTTACTTAGAGATAATTATTAACCTTATAGTAAAACATGTATGCATATATTTTAATACTTTTAACAGGATACAAATTTCCTTTGAGCGATTAAATGATGAGAGAATGAGAGTAAACAGCTTACAGTGAGTGTTTTCAACGCAAACATGTTCAGATTTCAGATTTATGTTTTCTGGATCCATCCGCCGTGCCGTTTCGCATAATATTGCGGTTGGACTGGAAAAATAATAAAGGCAGAGAGGGATAAGGCTCTCGTCTGCTCCGAAAGAAACGTTCAAATTTACTTGGGACAATTTTATTTTTCATTTTCCACAACGCAAATATGAAGGAAAGCGTACAATTGGTGAGCTATATGAGAATGCGGTTCCATCTGGATATTTAATATATGATGTTTCGTATTAAGGCACTACTATTTCAAGATATGTTTCATGGTTCATAAATTATTAAGATTATGTTCATCTTTATGAAATGGATGATAGGTTGTGAGTTCGATTCCCAATGGAGGAAATGAAGTATTTAATATTTTCATTTCCCTGCTCCGGTAACGAGGCAAAGCGCGGCGTTGAGTTCTGCTACTCAACACGTAATGCCTCCAGGATTGAGCGATCTGTGGGGAACGGAACCTTAGATTCCTTCTGGCTATCCTGCTATACGGGATACAGCTTAAAGCTAAAAAAAATCTTAAATTTAATACATCTGATGTGTAATTGTGAATCATCTGGATTCATAACATAGATATTTAATGTATGATATCTCGTAAGTGACTACTATTTCAAGACGTGTTTCATGGTTCATAAATTATTAAGGCTATATTCGTCTTTATAAAATATATTCGTGTGTTTCTCATAAATTATCAATTTCTGTGGTTTTACAAACAACAAACCTTATTACAATTATTATAAAAATTGCAATGGCCGACTATTTGTTGTAAATTAATATGTTGTAATCTAATTATAATATAAGTAAGGTTTTGGGATCCACTGCCCAGCAAAAAATAGCTTAAAATAGACGTATAAAAAGGAGAAACAGAGTCAAATGATTATTATATCAACGGAGAGTTTATCTTTTTTTATATTATTTACTTCTACTATTCTTATCGCCTAAATAAAATATAACTTTACATTTTGTAATATCATATAAAACTATTTTTATTTCTATCGAAAGAATATACGACGACAATATTGGACGAGAGATTAAAACATCCATAACATACCGAAGTAAAACGAAATAATAAAAATAGGTTTTACCGTAGCAAGTTTCTTCGGGCAGTGGAGCGGCAAGAGGAACCAATTTCTGAGCCGATGCGAACCGTTTTGTTGGAAATAGCTTTCCTTCAATCTGCATTTTCTTGCTGATTTACCAACTTTCATACAGAACGAGAACTTTCATGAGATATATTCAGAGAAGAGGAAGAACTCCGACCGAGTCGACACATTAAGTTATCATTTAAAATTATGTAAGTTATAAGGAATTTATATTTGACATGTTATAATTATTTTAGATATTTGTTTTGCAATTATTAAATACTAGCGGACCCGAACGCGGCTACGCCTGCTTGAAATATAAGAATATAATTTCTATAGAAATATAATTTCAATCTAGATGAAATGCTAAAAGTGACTATTATATTTATTTTCATAAGGATGAATATCAAAATGACGCGGTAACGAACGCGGTCGCGTAGCGACGACGGTTGTTATTAACATGGCAGAATAAATTGCATGTCAAATTAGAAAGTATTTTAATTTATTAGTATATATGTGTAATGTAATATTATATAGCCTATAGCACTTCTGAAGAATGCAGCTTTCATACAAAACAAAAACAAAGTAAATCGATCCAGTAGATCCAGAGATCTTAGCATTCAAACAAACAAACAAACAAACTCTTCCGCTTTATTATATTAGTATAGATAAATATACACACATGACAAAAAATGAGTCTAATTTAATATCTTTTTTATCTAAAATAAGCCAAATAACGTAATGTTAGTATATTAATTGAAAACAAACACTATGCTACAATTTTAATTAAAACGATTGCTCGGCGTCGTTTTTTTAATTATAATGTAAATGTCATACATAACATTTTTATAAAAACTAGTTTTAATTTACAACACTAGTAAATTTTCTTTTTTCTATTGCAAATATAAAAAACGCTTATCTCTGATCACTTGTTAACTGAAAAGGTATAGAGTTTCTTCAGTAGGTACCTCCATTTTAAGCCTCTTCTCGAATCACTCAATGGTACGAACGTGAGAGGAATTGCTGTTAAAGTAAACTATAAAATTAGATTTACAACTGTAAATTATATCTTAATTTATATTCAAAAGGTTAATGCAATTTAATTTTGTTAAATTTTATTTATGAAGAACATAAGTTCAAATTTGTGAAAATTCGTGAGAAACTTGTTAATGCTACAGGTTATGGGTTCCATTACCACTCGAAGAAATGATATATTTAATATTTTACAATAAAATAGAAAATATTTTTTTAGAATTCAGAAAATACAAAAAAATATTCCAGAAAAATCATTTTCTTAGTTGAAACGAGATCAAAATTTTATGAATATCCTGTTATTTGGTTAGCTTTGATGGCAAAGGAGACTGGTCGAGTGATTCTGTTCAAGAGTTTTAGCCTCTTGGCTTCTTTTCCTAAGTGCCACACAAATAATAACATGCTTTATAAGGGGATTGTGGAGCAATGGAAAAATATCTGAATGTGAGCACGATGGTGGTAGGTTCGATAGGTAGGTAATTTACTATTTTAATATTAATCTTACTTACTTAACAAATAATTTTAACTATTTTTGTGGTTATATTTAAATAACATTTATTTTCCAGTTCTGATACGAAAACATAGTGACTTGGCACTATTATTTCTGTCTACCCTATAAGTAAAAAAAAGTGAAGCTTTATTACTTACTGAAGGGCGTCGTGACATAGTGGTACCCTCACGGATATGAAATAAGAGGGTCGGGGTGTCATTTGGCGTTTCCTGACAACGTAGAGGGGTTTTATTATAACTAGTATTGTTTATCCTTTAAGAATTATATTTTTAGTTGACTAAGAACTAAGTAAGTAAGTAAATTGAGTAAGTAATTTTTCAGTCTATTATAAATAAAGGCGCGACTGCTAGTTAAAGAAAATCATAGGAAAGACACCCTTCGAATAATAACGAAAGCAACTTTCTACATGAATATGAACTGCAGTAAGGTTTTTAAAGTTAAAAGCGTTCTGGCAGAAAACTTTAACTTAGGTAACTATAAACTTTATCAATTCAGCATTTTATTCTACTAAATTAGAGGCCTTCGTGGCGCAGCGGCGCAAGGACGTGACAGTAACGCGACGGTTGTGGGTTCGATTCCCACTCGAGGAAGTGAAATATTTATTTACGTTTATATTTCCATTTCTTCGCTTTGGTGTCGAGGCAAAGCGCGGCGTTTAGTTATGCCACTCAACACGCAAAGCCTCCAGAATTCGCCAGAAAGTGGGGAACGGAGTGTCTTAACACTAGGTTCCCTCTACCTACCCTTCTGAGTGCGGGTTACAGAGTGAAACTAAATCAGCATTAAAGATATATTTCTTTATATCAAAGATGAGCGGAGGTTTTCTTGTAAATTATGATAACGAAACCTAATCGACTATGTAAAATTTTCCCAGAGGGAAAAGCCAAACATCTGCAGTGCGACCATAATTCATTTATCATTAGCCCTTAATTAGTACATTCGAGGGCTTCTCAGAAAAATATTTCTACTAAAATAATATAAGAATTAACAAAATATTAGAAAAAATATATATTTAACTTTTAATAAATGTTCTATCACTGATAATATGTAGCTAGATGAGAAAAGGTGTTGCTGAAATGGGTAGAATAGTGGACATTGAATAGACGTGCATACAAATCCTATTACATACAATTTTTTTGTTTATAATAATGCAAAAAAATCTATAATTTTCATTTTTTTAAGAATGACATATGGCGTAGTATAAATAAGACGATCATAGGTATTTCAAATTTATTTACCAATTTTTACCTTTCCACCTCCGTTATCAAATGAGTAATTAGAGTTGTGTGTGTCAGACGTGCCCGAAATAATTTTCATCGCATATAGTAAGTTCCAACGAAACAATTGCTGTCATATACCAAGCCTTCCTCAAGAAATAGATCATTCGACACAAACATAAATTTACAATTTGAATCACTATTTGACTCAGTGCCTCAAGAATTCTACACAAAGAGGAGAGCGGAGTGTCCCAACACTACGAGCCCTCTGCCTACCATTCTACATGCAGGATACAGAGTGAAGCTAAAAAAAACTTTAAAAAAAATTTTCAATATGCTTAAAGTCTAAAAAGGAAAACTCTCCCATCAAAAAGTTATCAAAAACAAGTAATTTTCTTCTCTAATTAGACTTAATGTTTCCGTAGGACTTAACCACATGTGTGGTTTTAATAAGCTTACGATTGACTAACGCTTTTGTAGTAGAGTATCATTGTTTCCTTCCTTTGTGTTATAATAATATAATGAATCAGTTCGTCATTTGAAGTCAGAGCTAACATAAATCGGATTAGAAACATTCATTAATGTCGTTACACATGAGAAATTTACTTGTAAAAAGTGAACACTTACTTGTTTGTCCCAAATGTACAATAGAATTTGTAAAGGCGATGGTTGGTTGGTGGTTCGGTTCCCGCTCGGAGAATTAATTATTTAATTTCTTCTCTTTGGTAAAATTATAAAGCGTGGTATTTATAGTTCCACCATTTGAAATGGAATGTCTAGAAATTTGGACAGAAAAAGAAAAATGCTTGACGATAAAATAAATGAGTAAAATTAGATTATAAGAAACTATAAAGGTATTTAGTNAAGCTAAAAAAAACTTTAAAAAAAATTTTCAATATGCTTAAAGTCTAAAAAGGAAAACTCTCCCATCAAAAAGTTATCAAAAACAAGTAATTTTCTTCTCTAATTAGACTTAATGTTTTCGAAGGACTTAACCACATGTGTGGTTTTAATAAGCTTACGATTGACTAACGCTTTTGTAGTAGAGTATCATTGTTTCCTTCCTTTGTGTTATAATAATATAATGAATCAGTTCGCCATTTGAAGTCAGAGCTAACATAAATCGGATTAGAAACATTCATTAATGTCGTTACACATGAGAAATTTACTTGTAAAAAGTGAACACTTACTTGTTTGTCCCAAATGTACAATAGAATTTGTAAAGGCGACGTTTGTGGGTTCAGTTTCCGCTCAGAGAATTAATTGTTTAATTTCTTCTCTTTGATAAAAATATAAAGCTTAAATATAAATGTCTCGATAATGGGACAGAAAATGAGAAATGCTTGAAGCTAAAATAAATAAGTAAAATTAGATTGTAAGAAACTCATGGTTTTAATAATAATATTATTAATTTCTGTCTCAATGAATCCCTACGTCCTATAAGCGACGTCCATGCAAAATTTAAGACTTCTAAAATATCTCCTCACAGCATTTGTAGTAACGAAGTTTCATACAAACTCTCAACCCCAAAAACAACCCCTTAGAAGTCAAATATTGCAAATTCCCGTCTTAGCGAGCACCTACGTCCTATAAATACTCCTATGCAAAATGTCAGATTCCTAGCACTTGTAGTTTCTGAGATTTCGTGATGAGTGAGTGACCTTTCGATTTTATATATATAGATAGATGAATTAATAGATTTTCAGTGAACAAGTAAATTGTGATATGAAAAAAATATAATTTACCTTTACCTAAAGAGACATGAATAAGATTGTTAACATTAATTAAACCTTTAGTGGATTTTATTAGAATTATGTGAATTAATTATGTAATTAATTGTTTATAGCTTCATGCAGAATCCCACATAGTAAGCAGAGGGAACCTAGTGTTAATACACTTTGTTTCACATTTTTTCTTCTGAATTTGACCGCCGAAAATTAATTATTATTTACGAAAAATTAAAGGAAATAGTCAACTTTAAATCGAGCCTTAATAGTATTTTAAATACGTACTCGCACAACATTGTTGGGTTACAACTAGCAATTATTTTGAGCGCATCCATTGCTTCGAAACTACGTTAAAGAGACACTGGTGGTCGTAACAAACGTCGTTATCCTACATTTCGGGGTCAACAGACGAAGCGGCAGCGGCGCGACACTGAGGCGGCACCCCGGCTCACTTCTACCGCTACTTGTTCAAAGGACAAAGTGTCCACAAAAAAACCCAATTCTTCATAAATTTTCATGTCATTCTCTCCGTAAAACAGAAAATTTAATATAATTTTAAATGCTATGCCAGTTTGAAAGACTTATATAACTGGAAAGACTGACTTATATAGCTGACTCAACGCTACAAATAATGAAATTTCAGGACGATCTACTTTGTGAGTTTGATATTGCAGAATTTAGAATTTATTACATTTTTTATAAAAGAAAACTTGAATCTTGTGATTATTTAAAATATTTTTTATTTCAATATTTATATTTTCAGTTTTTTACACTACCAATGTGCAGCACGGAGTGTCATAACACTAGCTCCTTGTGCCTACCCTGCTGTATACGGGGTAAAAAATATAAAATTTACAAATTTCTGTAAATTAAAAATAAAATATAAAATTTATTTTCCACATGCCTTAGGTAGGCACTTATTTCACGCAAGCTGATAACTACGTTGTTTTACTACTTCGATAAGAGCACTCGGGCGCGGGTGAAGCTACACTTGAGAAGAGTATTATTGCTTATACGGAGAATATCTTCATGTAGGACAGGCTGTTGTGAGAATACTGTATTTCAGCACTCATTAACTACGAGCACTTATAAATGCAATGTATTGATGTTAATTATGTAAGATTTTTATTTTTTTGTTGTTTATATATTAATAGATATGTTAATATAACATTTTCATTCGTATGTTTTCTATTCATTTCACTAGTTATAGCAATTCAAATTAAAATTGTTTAAATTTTAATAAATTCTTTGATAAAATTAAAATATAATTTAAAAAAAAATCTGAATTGTACGAAAAAAACAATTTAAAATTAACTTTTATAATACTTTCTCGCAATACTTCATATTTTAGTCAAAAACTACATTATAATAATTATAGTAAAAATAACAGTAAGCTTATTAATAGTCTAGCCATTACATTAAATAACACAAATATAATTTATTGAACACATTATTTTAACAATTCAAATTAGCAACTTAACTTGAAAAATGACACCAGCTTATTCAGACATAGCTTATTACCCAGATTATGCATATTTGACAGCGAGCCGTCTACACGTCAGATCGCTTGGTTATTCATCTTTTGTCTTATTTCATTATATCATTACTTGGAGCCTATAAAGGCCAGCGAGACAGTTTGTCTGCGTGTTCCGGGATTTCTCACCCTTGTTTATCTGGCTGGGGTAGTTAGCGCGGAGGAGCTCGCCCCGCGGCAGTGCTTCCGCGGGCCGCCCAGCGATGGCACGCGTGCTCTACGCCACCGCCTATATTACGTGCGATCGGGAAATACATAGGTGAACTTCTTCAGTAGTAATTTAAGGAATTTGAGGTTTTTTTCTTATGAACAATGACTCTTTTTATACATTTATATTGTGTGATATGGATATCGTTATTCACAGCCTGCTGCAGTACGACAGGTGAGTGTGTGCAATTAGCATTTTTATTGAGTTTACCGGCAACTTGTGAAAAAGTTTTTTATCGATTGGAAACATATATTGCTATTTTGTTTATTTGTTAAATACATTAGTTATTTTGCTTTTTATTATTTTCTTCTTTTAGTTTATGTACATACAAGAGGTAGATCCCTACCTAATTTTTTGTTTATAAGACTAATATCTACTACCTTTTTTATTTACATAATGCGTACAATAACATAAAATATATTAAATGTATAACAATTAATCTTATCAAGTTTAAATAATACTTAGGATCTATATTTATAATATGAATAATTGAAAGATAAATTAAAAGTATAACTGATATTTATTAACTTCTATAGTTGTATAGTTTATTATCAGTTTCACGCTGTATCTCGCACACAGCAGAATAGGCAGAGGGGACGTAGTGTTAAGACACTCCTTTCCCATTTTCTGCCGAATAATGGAGGCATTGCGTGTTAAGTGGCAGAACTCAGCTCCGCGCTTTACCTCGACACCAGAATGTAGAGAAAAAAATGGAATGGAAATATAAACTTAAATAAATATTTCATCTCCTCAAGTGGGTATCGAAGCCACAACCAATCGTTTACAGTCACACTTTGTACCCCTGCACCACAACTGGCCTCACTACTAGCTGTATAGTAAAATTATAATATGTAAGAAATTTAAATGAATATAGATATTTTAATTTACTTATTAATAATACAGTATGCAAAACACTTAAAGTCCTACTTATTATCTAAAATGACGTTTCAACTTAAAGATCTTTGACCTCCATTTAACTAAGATAATAAATGCTTTATATAATAAACAACAAAGACATTTGTTTTCTTAGCATTGATGTGAAGTATTTCCACGATTCCCAGCATTCGAGTCAACTCGGTTATTTTAATTAGAGACCCCGAAATTTAATTTGATAAACATTACGGCGTATAAAGGTGGTCTAAATTATAACCCAGAGATGACGACTGCTCTCAAGAAAGGGAGGATTCCTTAAAAGTAAGATTTATTCAGAGGGTTCGAGATAAGGAGCTCTTGTATTTCTTTAATATAATTCAGTTAAGAAGGGGAGGCAGCACAAACAGAACGGACATGGGTCGATCTGTGAGTCATTCGCGGATATCTGGTGGCGTCTCGACAGTGACAGATATGGATGTGCTCTATTATTGCAATATATACAATTAGTTATATCAGAAGGTCAAAGAAAAAATATTTATTTAAATGTATATTTTCATTTCATCGCTTTGGTGTAGAGGCAAAGTGCGGCGTTGAGTTTCACCCCTTAACACGCAATTCCTCCGGAATTGGGTGGAAAGTGGGGAACGGAATGTCTTATCACTAGGTTCCCTTTGCCTACCTTGCTGTGTGCGGAATACCTACAGCATGAGAAGTGAGAAGGTATAAAAATTATTATTGAAATTAAAGTTCAAGTCGCATATAACAGAAATAGCAATCGAGTATCTCAGAAAAATATAATTCCTAGCGAACTTTTCAATTCGATGTTTAATAGCCAACTTAAACTTAATTGATTTTTAATTACTTAGTTTCTAATGACAAATATAGCTTACTCCAATATGAAAATTTGAACAAAAAAAATCTTTTAAATTACTCAGTATACACTGATATTATTTATTATACATTAACCGACTTTCAAAACAAGGAGAAGGTTCTCAGTTAATTATTTTAGATTCGATGTTCGATTAATTATTTTGGATTCGATTTCGATATTGGATTATTCGATTCGATTTGGATATGTTTTGTAATATGCAATCATTACAGTTATTTTACAAATACATAAATCTTTAACCAAATCAATAATTTAGCATTTAAGGCTGTTTCTGAACGAGTAAAATAAATTATTCATTGACATCAACACATTTGACTGTCAGTCAACTCTGTTTATTAAATGAATAACCATGTAGCCGCGGGGGGGCCGCTAGTTAACTATAATTGAAATGAGAATAACATATTGCTTATAGGTCCCAAAATAAAAGTTATGTAATAGGAAATACAATGACTCTATACAGTATTGCTAGTGCTCTGTAACATATGATTAGATAAATTGGCTTAAATGGTACGGCTTATTAGTAGAAACAACAAACCGAGTGCATGAATTATTTATTATTTCTTTTTTAAAATAGCACTATTTTAGTTGTTGGTGCAGGAGCACAAAGTGTGACTGTAAATGCTACTGGGTGTGGGTTCGATCCTCACTCGAGGAAATTAAATATTTATTTAAATTAATATTTTCATTTCTTTTCTCTGGTGTCGAGGCAACGCGCGGCGATGAATTCAGTAACTGAACACGCAATGCCTCCAGAATTTAGCGTATTTAAGTCTATTCAAAAATAAAGATATAGTTTAGGAATTTTAATAACAAAGAACTTTTTTATTCGTCCTACTTTTACGTCCGTCCGTCCGAACCTTAATATATATTATTAATTATTATGTTAGCTCTCTAATAGACCAAAAGGGTGATATGTTAAGACACTCTCATATTATATATATATTTTTAATAAGAAACTACAAGAAATATTAAAATTTTTATGTTATGTGAGAGATAGAAACGTCATTCTTATATTCAAATTTTAATATTGTGGACTGCACTTGAAACCTATTACTATATATGAAATACAACATTTTCATTTTCTTTTCATACATTCGTAGAAAAGAAACATAATATGTACCTACAATCTACATATATGTATTTACGTTTCTCTCCCATTCTATCCTACATCTTGGAAAATTAATGAAAAAACAAATCCTACTAATATATAAATATAAAAATTTTGTTAGTATGATATTGGGAAACGGACGGAAGTAGATGAAATTTTAATGTAATCTAGCCTATACATCAGAATAACATATAGGTGTGAAGGTTTTGTGTAATTTGGCTATAATATAACTGTAAGTTAAAGCGGATGAAAACGCGTTTTTCTACTACCTTTCCTGTAATGACTTATGAAAAACATTTTATACAAATTTTTCACTGAGTGGAATAGCAAATTACCTACATAATTCTATACTATTCATGAAATAATATAATTATTTAGACTTAATCCATCAAAATATTTAATTATGAATCTAATGAATTCTCGTGTTTTCCCATAGGTAACGAATGAATTCTTATCTAAAATTAAAAAATAAAAACATTTGGATTTTAAAGCAATTTAGATTACATATTTACTGAAGGACTATTACATATTAAGGACGATGGTACCTCTAATATAACATTTCTAGAAGATAAAAATAACATTATTGACGTTATTTCAAAAATTTTTATATGATATTTTTCATATAAAAAAGAGGCCTTATAACTTAATAGTTAAAAATTTTACTGCCCATAGGGATTGCAAATATAGCACATCTACAATAACATTTTTTGACTGATGGATACTGAATTTAATATGAGAGCGCTTCAAGCACACATTTAAATTATCTGTATTCACCTACTATATTTGTTATTATTTATTAGCTTCATGGTAGGCAGAGAGGAAACTAGTAATAAAACACTCCGTTCCCCATTTATCACCGAATTCTGCACGCGTTAGGTGTTGAGAAGCAGAACTCATTGCTGCTCTTTGCCTTGACACCAGCGAAAAAATGAAAATATTTAATATTTGCCTTGAGTGGAAATCGAACCCATTACCTGTCGCGTTCACAGACGCACTACTATTGTTTTTATTAATATAAAATATTATTTTAAAGCATAATAAGCGAATAATTTTATCTGTATTACATCAAGGCTTTTAACAAGTCTTGTCTTTAAATTACAACTAGCAACATAATGCTTAAACTACAATTTGAGCTCAATTTGACCTAACAATTGAATGAACTTGCACAACATTTATAAACGGTCTTAGTAAAATCTATAGTTATATAAGAAAAAAGGAAATAGAATAAAAATGTTTGAATATGATTATTTGATCGTTAGTTTTATTTAGAGGGAACTTGGGAACCTAGTAATAAAACACTCCCTCCCCGTTAAGATACTTCCGTCCCCCTCTTTCCTCCAAATTCTTGAAGCATTGTGTGTTGAGCGCAACTCAACACCGCACTTTGCCTCGACGCTATTTGATCAATGCTATAAATATTTACAATTTCATTTTTTTTGTTATGCCATATGGTACTACCGGTTAAGTACTTGGTTAAAATTTCATTACATTCTATAGATAACTTTGCCAAACGAAATTTTCCAATTTTAATCAAACAACATCAAAGAAGTTCCCACACGTTTTATTTTAACGTCATAGCAATATTACCGAATTATTTATTTAATATGAATATTTTTAGTACAGAAATTTTTCTTTTATCCTTTACAATTTACTTAGAAGTTTTATTATTTGCTATAAAAAGGAAATCGATAAATGTAAATGGCATATTCAAAACAAATGAAGGGACATACATTTTTACTAAGCACATTGAAGGTATAAGGTACTTACATACACATTACTTAAGGTTTTTTTCTGGCTTCACTCTCTATCCTACATGCGGGATAGAGCGAGATAGAGGAGTAAGAAGAGGGTGGTGTAAACACTCCGTTCCTATCTTTTCGTTATTTTTTTAAGACATTCCATGGTAAGTAGCGAAACTCAACGCCGATTCATGTCCTCAAATGAGAATCGAGCTCACAACCGTCGCGTTTACAGTCCACACGCTCTAGCACTACCTCAAGATGGTCTTCAAATTCATATTCTTGTATGTTCATGATTTTATAATAACAGCGTTGTAATATTAAGTAGGTTACACTAATTAATATGTAAAATTAAACTACTATGGCATTACATGTTCAAGTTTAGAACGTAAATATCTACTACCAGAGCAGTCGAATAAAAATATTTAATACTTAAATAAGCCATTCATGCAATGAAATATTTAATAATTAATCAGCTTCGCGCTATATCCCGCATACAGCAGGGTAGGCAAAGGGAACCTAGTGTTAAGACACCCCGTTCCCCACTTACCGCCAAATTTTGGAGGCATTGCGTGTTGAGTGGCGGAATTCAACGCCGCCTCTACCTCAACACCAGAGCGAAGAAATGGAAATATAAATTTAAATAAATATTTTATCGAACCCACTACCAATCGGTTTACAGGCACTCTTTGTGCCTCTGCGCTGAGCTACGCTATTCATATATAAATAATTCATTTCCCGAGTGGCATCGAACCTAGAACCGTCACTTTTACGGTGACAGGCCGTGCCATCGCACCGCTACGGCCCTAGCCTACGGCCTAAAAAAAGTTGATGATAAATGTACTCAGTATAAATAAAGTATTTAAATAAGTAGTATTGAAGTATTTATCTTTGTATATTATAATATTTGTTCACTAAAGTCGCCATTCTTTTGCGTAACAAGTTCAGAAACAAGTGAATTGTACGTTTTCTTACTTTGCATAAAACAAAACTTTTCTAAATTGGTTTTAAGGTTTCGCAACTTTTTTCATAAATTAATCATAGAATTGTTTTTTTTTTATTTACTTTCTTTTGTTAATGTATAGGTACATTAATTAAGACAATAAACAAAATTTTCAAATACAATTTTAGAAATAAAACCGTTAATTATTGGCGTTAAGTTCCGCCACTCAACACGCAACACCTCCAGAATTCGGCGAAAAATGGGGAGTGGATTGTCTTAATACTAAGGTTCCTCGCCAAACCTGCCGCAAGTGGGATACAGCGAGAATCTGGAAAAAATATATTATAAAGTTAAAGCCTAAAATCATATCCACCAACTTTTCATCCTATCTTCAAAATTGTTTAATTTTGCAGTTCACTTCTTATCAATGTACGAGAATACTTTTGATCTATTATTAAAACACTTTCAAAAGAAATATTCTGTAAAATTGATGTGCATATAAAGAACGATCAATAACCATGCTTAACTCAAAATTTCCAATAGTATTCTATTTTGAAAGTTCTGTGAGACAGATTTATAGACAGAATACCTGCAGTCGAAATAAGGTGAAATTCGCGGAGCTCTACCGGCTTTTGCCAATTACAATTATGCACAAGAAAGATTTATTATATAGGAAACTTTAACTTTAGCTTTAAAACGTTCAGTTTATGTTATTTTTAGAGTTCCGTACGTCAAAAGGAAAAACAGGATCCGTATTGTATATGTAGTTATATATTTTGTCCTGGTGCAATAATTACATCTGTACTGGTATATCAATACTGCTATCTATTTTCGATAGATGTTTCCCTTCGGAAGATGACAATTTGATAGTACCCCCCACTCTCACTCTTACTACATTTAAAGAAATAAAGGTGTCTCATTTATTATCGGTTAAACGAAATCTTATATTAAAAATATGATATTATATTAAAAGATTTATATCGCATATAACAATAAAAAATACTTATATTTAATATATCTAGAGTTACAATGAAATAAAAAGTAATGTTAAAAATTATAATAACTTTAAGTAACAATCAAAAATAACTTTCTAAGCCATAAAGCGTTCGAGAAGAGCATAAACTTAAAAGCTCTCTCTCTACCAGGGATAATAGTAAGTATCAATTATTCATCTGTATCGATAATGGAACAACCTTGTCGTCAGAAGTGTGGTTGTCAACGCGCCCCGTAATGGTATATACCAACTCGTATGTATTTCTAAAACAAAAACCAATTCTGGCTAATGTGTCGATAAGATGGTTGGGATAGAATCTGTTACAGATGATTGGAAGTGACGTTTATTATATGATAGTGTATGAAAAAATTAAATAGAAATCTATCTTCAAGTTTCTCTTTCTTCTTCTAAATCTTCTTAATCTTTAAGTTTTTTTTTTTTAGAAGATAGCTTAAACTTTCGTAAAATGGTGATGGTTATAATAGCTCTTTATCTTTTTTTTTGTGGGAAACGGAAGTATCTTTGTATTTTATATTATACATTGGTCAGAAATAAGTATAGAAAAATAATTTACTTTTTTTAATATAAATATTTTAAGAGCGTTGTGACGTCAGCACGGTGAGTTTGTCCTACTGTAAACACGACAGTTCGTTTCTTATTCAAAAACTTCATTATTTTATTTTTCTAGCTCTGGTACCTAGATAAAACGCAAAACCCTCAAAGCAATATTTCAAAACTTAGGCAGAAAGTGGAAAACGAACTGTCTTATGGTTCCTAGAAAAAAATACCAATCCTTTTATATATATCTTATACTATATAAGTGATATAAGGTATTATAAAGTAATTCCTAATACGATCAAATACATATAGCTTATAATAAATATTTTTTTCAGCATCACGTTATATCCCGTACATAGCAAAGCAAGCAGAGCAAACCTGGGAACTTGAAGTTAAGATATTCTGTAATCATTAAAACACTTCCATTCTCCACTTTTCGCTGAATTCTGGAGACATGAGTGGCGTGATGAGTTCAACACCTTTAAGTGGCGTCATGAGTTGCCAGAACCAGAAAATTAATATAGGTATTAAATGCTTCATTTCCTCGAGGGGGCATCGAACCCACAGCCTATCACTACGACTAACGTTACATAAAATACACATACGATAATATCTGTTAGACATCACTAAATGTTATATCGATAATATAAAAACTAAAGTACCTTTTATATTCGTATAAACATCATTACGTATACTGTAATACAATATATTTCCGCATTATATTGCTTGTAGGGATAAAAAGAAACGTGGTCTTACTATAATGTCTTACTAGCTTCTTCGTCGTGTGCGTTTTGCTTCTTTTAGTTTTCTTTTTTCCTTTTACGAACAACTTCGCTATTTTAAAGTTTAACGCAATTTGTTGGCTGGTAAATAATAATTTCACATTTCGCAATCTTCCTTCCACTGGTATTTTTCTTTTTTAATATTCATCCTTTCCTTTCGAAAGTTTTCCAGATGAGATGCTTTGAAAAAAAATTACATTCTGCGACTCCATGTCTAAATTATCTAGTCTCAAAAATACAGTTATAGATTAACTGTAAAGTCCAATGCAGCTAGGCTCAGAAGCATTAGCGTATGTCTGTAGAGGTAACAGGCTGTGAGTTCGATTCCCACTCAAGAAAATAAAAAAAATGAATAATTTAGTTTTTTTTTGGCTCTGGCGTCAAGGCAGACGGGCTTGAGTTTGAAAAGGTGGAAAGTGGGGAACGGAGTGTCTTAACACTAGGCTCTCTCTGCCTACCCTGCTACATGTGGAATACTTCGCGAAGCTGAAAAAAAAATATCTCACTGAATGTGTTTTCACATGACATTATCTACTATGTAAACACTGTGTAATAAAGGATTAAATAATAAATATCTGTATATTTATGAGTAATAATAAATTATACAAAAAATTTAATAGTAAATATCTGTATAATTATTTTGTATTACAAATTACTTTATATAATAAATACAGGTTACATATTAAATTATAAGCATTATTTTAATAACTCACCGGAGCGCACATTAAGCTCTAAGTCCCCAGAGCGCACAATGTTGACGTAATAATATCATCGTTGTCCATCATAACCATAAAATTATCAGCTTAGGTAATAGAGTTATCCTATTTATATTATACTAGCGACCCCCTTGCGGCTTCGCCCGCTTTTACTACTGGATTATTCATATAATGTATGTTTGCAAAGCACTTAAGATAGTGTAATATAATATAAATTAAACTCTAATGCAACCCGCATTTTCGTAGTTTCAATAAGGATTTTCCAATTGTTTTACACAGCAAGGATTTTTTAGTAGGTACCGTAATTTTAAATCTGTGCTACTAATCTTTTCAAGTACTTATTAAAATATATTTAAATGACTATTTTTA
>JAKRZM010000542.1:291926-341661 GCA_036379175.1 Heliconius cydno galanthus | reverse complement strand
GTCTTTCTATATATCTTATGGGGGCAAAGTATACATGTTTTTCAAGAACCCAAAACTATTTTTTTAGCTTCATGTTCAATAAATGATAGATCAGATCGCGAAACGCGAGTCAAAGTCATTCTCAATTCTTAGAGTAGTTTAGTATACGAAACGCGTCTTTTTATTTGATAAAGTGCTATTTTCTTTATAAAATGTCGTCGTCCAATTCTTCTGTTTGATGTTGATTATAAAGTACCCATATATTTGTCCCTGACGTGCTTAGTCGATCATTTTTTTCCATTTTATCATAAAAACTAAAAAAATTGAATCTTTTTTACGTAAATTATATTTATATTACTAAAATATATAACAAATAATGCAAAATAATATATGATATATAACAATAAAAACATTTCAATACAAATAATACAATTAAAATATTAAAGTATATTTTGTAATATTTTAAAAATATATGGGGTTTTGAAATCATTATGTATGGGAAACATGGACGTCGGGTCTGACAGACCCAGGTCCCGTTTAAAAAGTTAAATACTCACGTGTTTTGAACCCAGAGACACAACCACTGCTATCTACATTCATTTTGTCATTAATACGAAAGGTACTGAGCGACTCAGTGGCGGAGGTCACCGAGAAGTAGCCGATTTGTAGAATTCGTAGACCTAGATGGGTCTGTGAGACCCGACGTCCATACTTAAAGGTTAAGGAAACTTCTGCTTATTGTATTTCCCCACTGTGTACAGTATGAAGAATACTGTTAATTATGAAATATTTAAATACTATTAAGTATTAAGAAGAATATTATTGACTATTAAGTGTATTAATTACTAAAAAAGGTCAACTCTAGAGACTGATAAAGGTATATTTATATTATTAATGATGTTTATTTGTCCTTAAATTTCTTAGTTTGAAGAAGTTTCAAGCACTTCAGAGTAATTCAACGAAAGGGGTTGAAATATCGATACCGTAACCTGAAATTTGATGTACCTGTATAAAACATTAATTTAGTGTTTCAGGAAAATATTTCTTAATTAGATTTCTTTTTTTATTAAATATACATGCATATAGCAGGGTAGGCAGAGGGAACCTAGTTCCCTACTTACCTAACCGTTCTCTACTTTCTGAATCTTCGAAGGCATTGCGTGATGAGTGGCAGAACTCAACGCTGTGTTTTGCCTCGACACCAGAGCGAAGAAATGGAAATATATACGTAAATAAATATTTCACTTCCTCGAGTGGGGATCGAACACACAACCGTCGCGTTACACACACCCTTGTGCCGCTGCGCCACGAGGGCCTCAAGGTAGAGACATGTTATTTAACAGTAAAACAGTCTAGATTAGTATAACTAGAACAAGAAACACCAATTATTTTAATTTAAGCTCGGAAGAGCTTGTGCATCGCAGCTAATTGGATTGAATTGTCGCGGCAAGTAAACGGGAAATGACTGGTAAATAACGTCTCTTTTAGCACAAATTTTAATTTGCATCCTCGAAAGTTCCACAGTCTTAGTTGTTCTTGAATTAAGCCCGTTATATAATATTGATTTTAATATCTTTACCTCGAATCATATTTATTTTGCTCGCTGTTCTCAATTAAATTATATATATTTGGTTTATAATTGGACTAGATCGGAAAGTAAAATTTGTGTACGTTAGGAGAATAAAAGAAAAAAAATATTAGAAATATAAAAAAACAGTAAATTAAAGATCTCAGATAAACAGCACGTTAAAATATAGTTAAATTTTAAATGATATTTAATTTTAACTTTAAATTGTTAAAGATATATATAACTTTGTAAGCCCATTTATATAACATATAAAATGTTTGCAGGTCGAGAGTTTAACAACGCCCAGAATGTTGTATCCGTAGCTCCTATAGAGGTTTCTGACGGTAAGTCAATGCTATTTTATATAGCTTAGAAAATTGATAAAAAAATCTAATGGCAGACAAAAACCTGGTGTTAAAACACTCCGTTCCCAACTTTGCCAGTGCGAAGAAATAAAAGTACTAAGAAATAATAATTTGTTCTCTCGAATTCAGATCGAACTCACAACCGTCGTGCTACAGTCACACCCGGTCTCGAGTATAGTTAATATTTAGGAATACGTGTACCAAACAAAAGGTATACTATAATGAAACAGTTATTTGAATGTAAAAATTATAATATTAAAATACTGAAGCAAAACAAAAATGCTTTTACACGGCTTAAGCCGTCAGATCTTAATCGCTTTGAAGTGGTGAAGAGGTAATTTTCAAATATTTTGTTCTTAATGGCCATTAACAATAAATATTTAGAATTCTAAGAATAAGATTACCTCAACTTAAAAATTAATCCTAGTTAATAATAATAAAATATTACATTATTTATCAAATAGGAGACGTTTCCCAAATGTAAACGTAACGGGACTCGAACCTGTTCCTATTGGAAACCAAGACCTGTAAACAATGAAGCAGATGAAAGTTTCTTATACTATGTTTAGTAGCTAAGTCGGTCGAGTTTTTTTACACTTGTTATAGCTTATTCTTGCTGTTTATACATTTCCAAATATTTGTCTAAAAAATTTTCTTGGTATATAAACAATACTTAAAAAATGTTAGCGATTTACAAAATGGGAAATATAATTGCTTAAAAACCTGACGTTATTGCGCTGGTAGTATTTTTGAATTATAAAATTATTTGAATATTAACGAAAACAAAATAAATTACGGATCTAATTTATAGTTTTATTAGTAATTATTTAGATTATTCATTTGAAATATATAAATTCAACGACGAACATCATAATTACATTCAATTCAATGCAAACATAAAGCAATTTTGTTAAACTTATTTGAATTTCCAAGTGGGTCGCCTTAACTAATGAATAGGATTATTATTACCCAAACTGTGTATTTATCATTCGTGTGTCGGGAAGGCACAGCTGCTTTCTTCTCAACATTGATTATTTAAATTACCGTGAAATAGTTATCCTGTTCAGCAAAACCACTAGGAAAAAGCCACGACTCCGTTCGTATTTAATCTCCTAGGTCCAAGGTTTATAAGACAATTCTCTTTGTGATAAAACTGAATAACACTGAAAAAAAAACACTTCAAGTCCTTTCGGCACTTTTGTGTGACATCGTTAAAATTCTACTGGAACGGTTCTAAAAATAATTGCGCCCGCCTCCGCTAGTGCCGCATGTCTTTAAAATAGAAAACTTTAAAATAATGAATGGACAACGTTGCTAAATTAAAATATTTAGTTCTGACAGTTTGCTAAATTACATAAAAATCTGATTCACGCTGTATCCCGCACATAGCAGGATAAACAGAGGGAAGCTAGTGTTAAGACGCTCCTTTCTCTACTTTATGCCGAATTGACGAGGCAAAGAGTGTTGAGTGGCGTAGCTCAACACCGCGATTTGCCTCGAAGCGACCAGAGCAATGAAATGGAAATACAAATTTAAATAAAATAACACATTAATATTGATAATTATAGACAATAATAGATAGATATTATCTATACATATGTAGATAGCGGTCATATTNTTTTTGCGCTGGTACTATTCTTGAATTATAAAATCATTTCAATATTAACTAAAACAAAATAAATTATGGATCAAATTTATAGTTTTAATAGAAATTAGTTAGATTATTCATTTGAAATATATAAATTCAACGACGTACATCATAATTACATTCAATTCAATGCAAACATAAAGCAATTTTGTTAAACTTATTTGAATTTCCAAGTGGGTCGCCTTAACTAATGAATAGGATTATTATTACCCAAACCGTGTATTTATCACTCGTGTGTCGGGAAGGCACAGCTGCTTTCTTCTCAACATTGATTATTTAAATTACCATGAAATAGTTATCTTGTTCGACAAAACCACTAGGAAAAAGCCGCGACTCCGTTCGTATTTAATCTCCTAGGTCCAAGGTTTATAAGACAATTCTCTTTGTGATAAAACTGCATAACACTGAAAAAAACACTTCAAGTCCTTTCGGCACTTTTGTGTGACATCGTTAAAATTCTACTGGAACGGTTCTAAAAATAATTGTGCCCGCCTCCGCTAGTGCCGCATGTCTTTAAAATAGAAAACTTTGAAATAATGAATGGACAACGTTGCTAAATTATAATATTTAGTTCTGACAGTTTACTAAATTAAATAAAAATCAGCTTCACGCTGTATCCCGCACACAGCAGGGCAGGCAGAGGGAACCTACTGTTAAAACACTCCCTTCCTCACTTTCCGCGGAATTTTGGAAGTATTACGTGTTAAGTGGCGGAACTCAACACCGTGATTTGCCTCGAAGCGACCAGAGCGAAGAAATGGAAATATATAAAATAACATATTAATTTTAATAATTATAAACAATAATAGATAGATATTATCTATACATATGTAGATAGCGGTCATACAACGGAACGCTTGTCGGCCTCGGTTATCAGACATCTAAGGATAATCGCTTAACGGTTGAGCCAAATTGATCGGGTTGCAGATATCCGACACCAACCACCGTACCTACCCTTATTATATATAAACAACTTATAATTTTACTATGGACAAATATTTAATTAATGAATACAAAAAAAATGTATTATTATATTATTCAAATTAAAATATGATTCATAAAAACGTAAAACTTCGTTTTAAACAATATTTTTTTTATTAAGTAGGTATTCAAAGAGCATTATTATTAATTATTATTAACCTAACATATATTTTTTAACTCATTCGTTTTTTTAAAATTTTGTCTAACGTCTTAATAACCGTGCTTCATTTACCAATTAGTAAATATTTATTTTCGTTATAAAAGATTCTATAACGGCATTCTAAAAACACAATGGTAGAACAATGTTTTTGAAATAAGAAACCAATTTCGAGACAACTTAGTTAGGACTCATCATTAATTTTGATAGTTCATGTCAGACAATGATTAATGAAATAAAATACTTATCATTAAACTTTTAGCTTTTTATATTTGTTATTATAGACAATAACTAAATATAAACACACTTGTGCACGTGCGCTACGACTGGCGCGATAGGTTGTGGGTTGGATTCCCATTCGAGGAAATGAAATATTTTTATTTCTGCGCACTGGTATGGTGATAAGGGGCGGCGTTAAGCTCCGCCACTCAACACGCAATGCTTGCAGTATTCGTTGGCTTCCTCAGCCTACCCTGCTACATGTGAATACAGCGTGAAACTGTAAAAAACTAAATACATTTAGGTATATATTAAAAAAACAGCAAAAATATAACTAAAAAGAAATATTCTAAACGAACCTGGTCGGTGATACATTATTTTGCCGGAGAAAGAGTGATACGCCGACAAACTGCTATTTGTCGTGAACCACTACATATAAATCACGCACCCCTCGCCGCCAGACCCGACGGCACCCGCCTATTGTCGTGTCCTTAACCTGTGAGCACGGTACGAACGGACGCGACTTTCATACTAATGCCCAATTTTATATACATTTGTTTGTAAATTCAATTAACTTTCTGAGAATTTCTTTCTGTGTCAAATTGTTTGAAGTC
Source organism: Heliconius cydno galanthus (assembly GCA_036379175.1). Classification (NCBI taxonomy): domain Eukaryota; kingdom Metazoa; phylum Arthropoda; class Insecta; order Lepidoptera; family Nymphalidae; genus Heliconius; species Heliconius cydno. The sequence continues at coordinate 336,131 of JAKRZM010000542.1, read as the reverse complement.
ATTTTCTATGTTGATAAATAAAGGAATTCAAAGTTTTGAGAAAGTATTTAATAAAAATTAGAGTCAATGATATTTTGCTCAAAATTCTTCGTTTAAATTAGAGATTTAAATTTTTTAAAATCTGTAGATCAAACGTAAAATTTACTAAAATTCTTTAAAAATATAGCGATTTAGCTGAAATTCAACAAAGTTGTGTTTATATTTTGCTTTCTATGAAAAAATAATTCTTTTTATTTGTGGCTGAAATTAAAGGCAGTACTTACTTGCATTCATGATTTTACTTTTGTGCCAGCAAATTTAAATAAAAATAAAATATTATTTTTTAAGAGAAGAACACTGAAAAGGGGAATGACTAAAATTTAAGAAGTATTTTATAAGTTTTCTTTATGAACTTGGTTTGTGATTCAAATATATATATATATACAAACAATAAAATGATAATGTCAATACTAATTATCACCTAAATTAAACGTGAAAATTCTAATGATTATTTTATTTCAGAATCTATGTACCCAAGATTCGCCGAGCCAATACCAAATGTTACAGCTACAGTCGGCAGAGACGCTTTGTTAGCATGCGTCGTAGATAACTTAAGAGGTTTTAAGGTAATATTAATCATACTAATATTATAAATGTGAATGTAAGTTTGTCTGTTACGCTTTAACGCCATATCTACTCAACCAATTATTATGAAACTTGGTACACATATTCTTAGAAATATTAGAAAAGATATAAGATACTATATTTTTAAAGAATTAATTAATATCCTTTGTCTATAATATAAAAACTAATAAGCGAGCTAAGCTATGTTTAAGTCTCTAGTATCTATATAAAGTAGTATTATAGGTATATATTATTATAACAGTCATATTGTTCTCGTTGCAGAAACCTTATCACTTAACATAATATTATATTCCAATGCAAAAAACTTGATACCAAAAACATGTATTTGTTATCTATAAATTTAATATGTAGAAAATTGTTTTTATTAAGATCTGGTATTAAATTTATTATAACTAAAAATATATATTAATTAAAACAAACATGATCGTATGTAGAGCATGTTTTATTTTTAGCTTTTTGTTGTATGTATCATGTAGCAAGGTAGGCAGAGGGAGGATTCTGGAGGAAAGGTATGCTGCGTGGTGGAACTCAACGACGCGCTTTGCCCCGAACCAGAGTATTTGTTCATATTAATATTAAATATTTCATTTCCTTGAATGGGAATCGAACCCACAACCTGTTGCATTTACAGTCACACGCTTGTGTCCCTGCGCCACGATTTCTCTATTTTTTATAATTATATATTAAAATTATACCCGTAATTTTAACATTTTCTTTTTTCCTAGGTGGCCTGGGTCCGCATGGACACACAAACCATCCTGACCATCCATCATAACATCATAACTCAAAACACGAGAATCAGTTTGTCGTACAACGACCACCGCTCGTGGTTCCTTCAAATAAAGAATGTTCAAGAAGTGGACCGCGGCTGGTATATGTGTCAGGTCAACACAGACCCGATGCGGTCAAGGAAAGGATATTTACAAGTAGTGGGTAAGTGTTGATTGGAGAAACAAATGGTTTTCCTCGTTTTTTTTTTTACTTGTGAAAAAGACAAGGCAAACGGGCGTATAGGTCACTTAATGGTAAGTGGTCACCAACCCCCACGATCTGGTAATACACGTACCAGAGGAGCTACAGGTGCGTTGCCAACCTTTTAGGTGGAGATAGACGCGTTTTTTTGTTTCTTTGGAGATGGAGTAATTTTAAAGGATTTTATTGATTTAAGTTAAGACATATTGTAACTGTAATCTCAATCATATGAGTACATTTATAAACTTGTTTTGAACCCTTACACTCACACATTAGCCCTGAAGGCTGAAGAACTAAACATAATATATCCGTTAAAATTATTTTATTTGATATGAGAAATAAGTCGAATAGCAAAAATATCGAATAGCTTCTTAATTATAAATTCTTTATTTTCCGAGATTTTTTTTAAATTCACATTTTTGTATTCAAACATAATTTTTTACACAAAGACAGTAAAATTATTTGTTATTTTCACAAATATTAACTCGTTTAGCACCGGACATTTGAATGATATCCGCATACTCTGATTCTGACAAATTTGATTACTGCTGTGTAGAATATTTTTTTTGGTGTAGAATATTTATTATCTTACAGTATTACAATTATATTACACTGTTTTATATTAAAGCGCATCATCGAAAGTGTGGAACAGAAGTGTCTTAATGGGAACGGAGTGTCTTATCACTACGCTAGGCTGGCTAGGGGATACAGCGAGAAACTAAAAACAAACAAAAAGAAAACAATTCCATGCTTTTAGATACATACATAATATACTTAAATATTATATACTTTACAAATGTTATAGCTATAACTAGAGCTTAAGATATCCCAATCTCTTAAATTACTTATCGGCTTGTCCAATACGATCATCTATCATCGACAAAGTGACGTCTACGGAAGCGGCAAGGGGAAGCAGGGACGTGACCTTGAAGTGTCGTGTTTCGGTGGATATTCAGGAATTATTTGATACACTAGTAGTGACAAGTTTATGTTCTATATAGACATTTATATTATCTACAAATTTAGCGAAAAATCAGGTTTCAAAAATTGTAATTCTCTCTCTCTGCTCAAAGTAAGGTAGACAGAGGGTACTTATTGTCAAGACACTCTTTTTTTATTAGTTAATGTGTATGAAATTTTACAAGCTCATTTTGACCTACTTCCCTATATTCGATTGAGCTAAAATTTGAATTACGACTTCAGTTAGGATGACAATGGAATTGCATAATTATAATCAATATTGTTTTTAATACAAAATGGGATTAGATTTTTTTGCCAAACCCTCCTAATATGGATATCAATTAAAATGACTTTATTTATAAAATACAATACAACAGAAATTTAATAAAAACTTGTTTTTAAAAATATTTTTTTAATTAGTATTTCATTCACTTTTCGCCCTAATTGGTGACTTTGTTTGGCGGAACATAATACTCGTAGGTAAAAACAAAAGAAATTTAACATTTATCAATACAATTTCAAGAAGACCTTAAAATATACATACTGAATAAAAACATAATTATACAGACTTTACTCCTCAAACAAAAAAATATCCTACACCCTATTTTTGGAACATAACAATCGCTGATAAAAATGATTCAGCAATTGCTTCCCCAATAAATAAGGAATTGCTGAATTTCGTATTTATTATTTCATTGCACATCATAAATACCTAATATAATATAAAACATTTTTAATAAACAAAAACATTTCCGTATATATAAGTAATTACTCATCGTTGTCCAGTGCCTCCATCAATCATCGACAACATGACGTCCACTGACATGGTAGCGAGAGAAGGCACGGACGTGACTTTAGTGTGCCGAGCTTCTGGTTACCCTGAACCGTATGTGATGTGGAGGAGGGAAGATGGCCAAGATTTCAATTATAATGGAGAATCTGGTATGATATATATTGAATTATAAATAAAAAATATAACAGTTCTTCTTAAGACATTTAAAGAACATAACAATAAAGTATTTACTTAATTCTTTCAAATTATTTCTAAATCAGAGCTAAAAAATTTTGCTTGTGCAAGCAACCCATTAAAAAACCGGATAAAAGTATTGGACAAAGGCAGTCTAGCTCACGGCTGTCAGGCAGTACCCTAAGTGCTGTAACCAACTTACCAATAAGTCTATTCATAACTGCAGCACAACTTTAATAAGAGCAAAACTTTTGCTTTCCTTTTCACAAGAAGTTCCGTTGTGTAACACATTATGTGGTATTTAAATTTATTATTATATGAGTTTTAAAAGGAACAATATACATTATTTTCATTTCTCGCTTTTGTAAGACGAAGTTTACCAAATGCTAAGTTGCGGTATGGCAAAAATGTATAACGTTAAAAATCTGGTGATGTATCAAGTCGGTTTACGGACTATGATTTTACGTGATAACACCATAAAAAATGCATTTATTATCACTCAATAATCATTATTTTATATAAAACAGACAAAGGAAATTTAGACTTAATTGAAAATTACATTTTTCGATAATTAAGTTATCGATGTATGATGGCCAATCTTGCCTCTCTATTTGTTTCGCTCTCGCTTGCACGCTCAGCTCCGGTGGAACGTGACAATGAGTCATACTTTTACATGTGTTTGCCGGCGTTTATCGTTTTATAAGACGTTATCACATTAAATACCTATTAAAAGAAAATCAAACGATATTACTGTCATAATGATAGATATTCTATATTGTATGTATAAATAAACGTCTTTAAAATTGATGATGCTCTTTAAAACTAACAATGCCATTTTTGTTTATAGTAAGTGTAGTTGACGGCGAAACGCTCACCATAACAAAGGTATCTCGCCTCCACATGGGCGCCTATCTCTGTATCGCATCCAACGGCGTTCCTCCATCGATCAGTAAACGCATCGTGCTCATGGTTCAATGTGAGTAGATAAGCTCATCTGATCTAATCCCCGCAGACTTGATGGAGAACCCTTTCGAATAACTATTATTAGTTTTATAACTATTATTAATTACTAATTGAAATACGTTAAAAACTTGTGTAACAATGTACTCATACATGTTGTAATGTCTGTTATTCTAACTAATCCAATTTGTGTTGTGTACATTGTATTAGAGCGAAACTTAACGCCGCGTTTTGTCTCGACACCAGAGCGAAGCAATGAAAAAAACAATTTCTTCGATTAAGAATCGAACTCACAACTTGCATACGACTAGATAAGCTAATGTGATCCAATAACCCCGCAGACTTGATGGATAATCCTAGTCGAATAACGGTTATTAGTTTAATAATTAGTAACCGATTTACATAATACGTGTACATGTAGTGTCTATTATTAAAACAATATTGACTTGGTTAGGAGGTCGTTAACAAATCCAATTTGTGTTGTATACTGTGGTAATTAATTTGATCGATGAATTTACTTACTGTTGGAATTTATTTAACTAATAAAAATGATTTATTTATTATTTTATATACAGTTCCACCAATGTTGTCAATTCCAAATCAATTGGAAGGAGCGTACATCGGTCAAGACGTGACGCTGGAGTGTCACACGGAAGCTTATCCATCCTCAATCAACTACTGGACCACGGATAAAGGGGATATGATCATTTCCGGTGAGATTTGTTTGAATTTATCCACTTTATACGTTCACGATTAAACGTTTTTTTTAGCTTCGGGCTGTATCTTGCATGCATCGAGGTATACAGAGGAAAGCGTTAAGACACTTGGTTTTCCACTGTCCGTCGAATTTTTGAGGATTTACGTATTGAGTGGCGGAACTCAACGCTTTTGTTTTAGTACTAGAGCGAAGAAATGAAAATATTCAAAAATAACAATTCATTCCTCCGAGTGGGATCGTACCCTCAACCGTTGCGTTACAGTAACACGGTTCTGCCCTTGCGCCACGAAAACCTCTTTATCATCATCACATTGCTTTTATACTTGTTTAATTATGGATTAGTTATAGCAGCATTATAACAATAAGTAAGTTTATCTAATTAATACATAGAATTAAACAACTAATAACTATAATATTAGGTACACGTTAAAGTTTGAGAACGTAAATACCTACGCTCAAATCTCAACTTTGGAAGTACTAATCACAACAGAGCAACACAATAGAACTGAAACAACATTTATCATGTCAGCTTAAATAACATGTGTCTCTGTCAAATATAATACCGCTATTCATCATTGATTTATGAGCTGATAATGAAAATAGTTTGTGTCGAATGTAGGAAGTGTACGACACAATTGGTAAAAGCGCCAACGAAGGCAGTGTATGAAATGGAAATGTACAGTTTCGTATTCCTTTGGGGAGTAAAAGTTGTAATGTGCTGTTAATTTTTACCTTATTTTCAGCTGATTAACGAATTAACTTATATATTTTATTTTTTAGTTAAGCGCAATTTTGATTTGCCTTAGTTTAAAAAAGGCATATATATTAAATTAATTACTGCTTTTACTAAGCGTATAGTGGAAATTATTAAAGAGAAATCCTACAAACTACTTGTTTCAATGAAGTCAATAAAAGCAATAACTAACATGAAACTGTTAGAATTTTTATTTACGACACTTACAAATAAAGCTTATAAAGTTAGTTAGATCTTACTCTTGAGAAATTATAACCACCCATTGTAATTAATTAGGTTTTTCGGGAATAAAAGTAGTAAGTTAGTATTTTAACTTATACAATAAAAACTTAAATAGATATACTCTGAAATGGAAATAGAACCTACAATTATAAAATAAATTAAAACAAAACAACTTTTCAATTCTAAGTAAATAACCAATATTATTTTAACGTTATTTTTAGATTAACAAACATAATAATTTCGTGCGTCGTTTAGTTAAATGACAATAAATGAGTTCTGGTAAAGAGTGATTGGTATCTGACCTATACAACCCATTATGAGGTAAACTAGCAAAGTTTGGTCAGATTAATCAAGTCTCGAAGGTGTTAGCGATTACGATCTTGTCTTTGTTTCCACACAACTATGTAACTAGTTACTGAGTTGTTTTGGTATTTTTTTCGATATTTACGTTTATTTGATAACAGGCGATGCTAGCAGAGATAACACACTTGTTTTAAGGTTTACTCCAATAATAAGGACTATGTCGTGTTTTTTTCTATCTTCACGCTGCTTCTCGCAAAAGCGGGGTAGGCAGAGGAAACCTTTCCCAGGTTCCCTCAAAGTTAGCACTCCGTTCTGATCAAGACATTTTCCGTTAACTCTTGCCGACGAATACTTTGTTAAGCGGCGCACTTTGCCTCATTACCAGAGCTATGAAAATGAAAATATTAAATATTTCATTTCCTTGAGTGAAAATCCAACCTACAACCTATCATACAACCGACCTCAATGCGATGCAAATTAAAAAAACTTTTTATATCATCCCCCTAAGTGGGAGGCAAATCTACCTACAGTAGAATCTATATACTGTAGAATAAATACTCCCGAAATACACACATAACTAGCAACGTAAAATAATATAGTTTTATAATTTTCTGAGTCGTTTTATTACCTATTTTCAATATTTTTTAATTCTATCCTTGCCAAGCTAGCGACGCACAACCAGGCATCCTTTTACAATTTACGGAATGCGATTCCATTATAATCGAGCTCACCTTTTAACTAGTATTCATAACACAAATAGCAAAGTCAACTAGGTATTTGAGAAAATTCGCTATACATAAGTGATTTTATATATTTTCAAATTTCATATTCAAGAGGTACTGACGCCGTCCTAGCGTAGTGACAAAAGCGTGTGATTGTAAGCATGACGGTTGTGGGTTCGATTACCGCGCCATATTTAAAGAACAATACCACACCATCGATTACCATTCGGGGAAATGGAATGTATCTTCATATCCTCGCTCTGGTAACAATGAAAATCGTGGCGTTGAGTTTCGCCACTTGAAACGCAATATATCGCAAATTCGACGGAAAGTGTCTTATCACTAAGTCTCCTTTGCCTACCCTGATATACGCACGTACCTGCGTGAAATGACTAAAGGTAGAACTAGGGGAAAAATCGATTTCTGTTAAAAAAACATTTTTCTATTTCTACTTTCTTAAAAACATATATTTAGGTCTAGAAATTAAATTTATATTAATTCTAATCTAAAGTAACTGTTAACGCGCTACTAACGCTTCGCGCTTCTAACATTATTTACCCCTCCTTAATTGATATTCCAATATGAAATCATTAAATTTATTATGAGGGTATGAAAATTATCTGTTATTACCATTAATAATATGACAACGTATACCTTTGCTGTATTCCTACTTGTAAATTATAATTCTCAATTAATTGTACTAACCACAGTGTACTATAGTTAGTATAATTATTACATACAGAGGCCGTAGTGGCGTAGGGCACAAGGGTAACGGGGAACGAAATATTATTTATTAATATTTACACTTCTTTGCTCTGGCACGAAAGCAAAAGTTCGGCGTTTAGTTCCGCCTCTCATCACGAAATACCTGGGAAAATTGTGTAGAAACCAAATGAACACGTTGTCTTAGCACTAAGGTCCGTCTACCTAACCTGCTGCGGGATACAGCGTGAAGCTGATTTTTTAAAATAAATAGATTACAATAAAAATACCCAAAAGTTATTGTAATTAGTTCCATCTAGCACAGGTTTGTTATTTGAACTTGTTTCCAAATTTATACGGACTATAGTTTTGGCCGGCGTCCGCCCAACTTTTCACTTCACACCGGCGACGTCATACTGCCGTTTGCAAGGGAAATTAACTTCAGTAAACTCTGTGTTTTTTAAAAACTTTTCTTGTGGCTTACATCTTATTTATGCAGTATAATGTTGCTTTACCTGCATTGTTTACATCATTTTGTATAATATATACATATATCTTAAAAATATAAAGTATATTTCTATGTACAGCCAATTATCAATTCATAAAAAACTAATATCAAAATAAATTAACATCACGCTTTTCATCCCGCTGTGTGCAGGATAGAACTAGGCTGAGAAAAGCTAGTGCTAAGACACTCCGCCTTTTACCGCCAAATTCTAGAAGCATTGTATGTTGAGTGGCGGAACTCAACGCCGCGCTTTACTTCGACACCAATGCGAAAAAATTTAAATATAGATTTAAATACATATTTTATTTCTTCAAGTGGGGATAGAACCCACAACCAGTCGCGTTTACAGTCACACTTGAGCCCCTGCGCTACGACTGGCCTCTTTAAATATATATTATCATAAAAATACTGAAAACATATATTTTTGTATGCTCGTATAAAGCCTATATTCTAACAAAAACATTATAGATACAAAAACATATATTATTTAAAAATATTTTAACATTCACCCCTCGCTATGAGTCGACATTCTTTAAGATCAAAATACGAAAACAAAATCTCGTTCGATTTCTCCTTTTATACGTGATTTATTGTTTTGTCTATCGGCTGCGATCGAATGGCTGGCTAAATTGGAATATAATAAAATAATATCTTCGTATTTCTTCTGTATTTTGTTTTATGGTACAGTGTTATTGTTAAATATTTATATTGGAATGTCTGGGGGAAATTTAATTGATGATGAAATTAGTGAGGCCAGTCCTAACGAAAAGCTATGGGTTTGAATCCCACTCGAGGAAAAGAAATATTTCATTTTTAATTTTTTTTCGTTCTGGTATCGAGGCAAAACGCGGCGTTTAGTCCCGCCACTGAACAGGCAATGTCTGAACGGTGTGTCTTAAGGACCCTCTAGGATAGGTGCTCTGCTGTTTGCGAGATACAGCGTGACTAAAAAAATTAAATTAGTATATCTTACACTCATCTTCACGCTAGAAAGATATATTAAAAATATTTCCCTAACCTTGTATGCGATGTGGGTATAAAAAATTACGGGAAATTTTGTTAATTACAGAGCCTTCTTTAATTAAAATAATTATATGAAGGTATGTATAACCAGCTTCACACCGTAGGCAGAGCAAGCTTCAAGCAGCAAGCAATCCATACACGCACGGAAACTCTCTCCGCTTTATACCCTAAACTTGTCCACAACGTAATAAATCTAAAGACAGTAAATTCAAATGGGTATCCACGTTCTGAGACCACAAATTCACCCCTTAGTGAAATCCACATCCCCATTCGTACCTATAACATGATCACACACCATTTATTTCCAACAGTCCATTTATCTCATAACTATCAAATGCGCTCACTGGTTTTGCGTCTAGGACCAAGCATTGGTGTATCTCTCTAGATAAAATGACTCTATATCTTCTGGGGAGGGGGAGGTCTTTTTCAAAACAATTTGTTTATTTGTAAAATTTCTGGGGTGGGCACCAGACTATTCTAATATGGGCACGGACCGTCCGGTTTTATATACAGGTTTTATATTTAAGTAGAAATGGAAATTGTAGGTGGCAAGTATGAAGCGTTCCCGGTTGATAGCGGTTATAACAAATTTATGATGCTGAAGATACGGAACATCACCAAAGAAGATTTTGGCTTCTACAAATGTATTGCGAAAAATTCCTTAGGTGAAACCGATGGCATCATCAGGCTTGACGGTATTTAAAACTCATTTAAAATTTGTTATTTTTTATAGGTTCATGTTCATCCTGAACACAGCAGGTAGGCAGAGGCAACATGGGAACCTAGTGTTAAGACACTCTGTTAAGTTATTTCTATTTCCCACTTTCTGACGAAATCTGACGGCATAGCGTCGATGACCTACGGAACACAACGCCGCACTTTTGCTTCGGTGCCAGAGTGAGTAAACGAAAATATTAAATATTTAATTTCCTGGAGTTGGAATTGAACCACAACCTGTGGCATTAACAGTCGCACGTTTGTGTCCTTCCTCACGACTGGCCTCTACGAAAATAACTTTTAACGTTTTAATTTAAATTGACTGTGTACTCAAGTAGGTATGTCTATTTTTAGAAATACCAGCCCCTCCATCCGCTTTCACTACTACGCAGAAATCTATTCTGGATAATCAAACAATAAGAAAGAAAGGTCAGTTAAGATATGAATTCTACTTAAGAATTATTATTTTATTTTATTTTACTATTATAAAATATTATTAACTTTTTTTACAGGGCAATTGCAAATATTTCAATCAAACGAAGCAATCAGTTCGACATTCCAAGGTGAAGCATATGGTGAACAAATTCGTGATTTTGGTAACATTGCTTTATACTGTATTTATGTTTTTCGCGGTTATATGTGTATGTATGTAATATTCTTTATTACCTTATATCTCCAGAACTGCTGTAGGTACGTATTTAAATAATTGAGGTCGTTAGATTCGTTTCAGCAGCCTGCAGCAAGTGTTCTTAAATAAGTGACGTTTAAAAAATAATCATAGCGGTTGTGTGACGACATTGGACTTAGTGAAACAAAATTGCTGACGGCTATTCTAGAAATAAATGTATAAGGAGGTGTGAAATATCGATCAAAAACCGCAAACTTGCCGCACTGAGTTGGTAGAACAATGTTTATAGGGCTTCAATTGTCAACTTTTTTACGTAGTTAAAACCTCAACACGTCATTAGAATTATGGGGTAAACTTTAATTCAAATAAAATAAAATTGGTAAAAGCTTTTAGAGTCGCCGACAGAACGTAGTGTTAAAACGAGCCGATCCCATCTCCTGCTTAATTCTCGTCGCATTACGTGTTGATTGGCGGAACTAAACGCCGTTCTTTGCCCTAACTTCGATGCGAAGAAATGAAAATATTAAATATTGCAATTCCTCGAATTGGAAGCCCACGTTTACAGTCACACTTTTTACCCCTGCGCCGCGACTGGCCTCCAAAAAAACAAACAAAATAATAATTATTTAAATATGCTTTATGTATAATCATTTCTTTATATTATAAAATATTTGATCTTTACGACATCCTCCTTGTGCTTAAGTGGGATTAAGGATCTTTCGTGCACTCAAACGATGTCCAATTAAGAATGAGTGTCGTTAGAAAGCTTTGTAAAAAAAAATAATGCCTTCACTGTTTATATTTCATAGCAAATATGGTGTATAGTATAGATATAGAGATATAGTATAGATATAGTATAGATCCCCATTTGGGACAATGAATTATTATTTATTAATATTTTCATTTCTTTGCTCTTGCACCAAGGCAAAAAGATCGACGTTGAGTTCTAGAAAAAATCAGCGGAAATTAAATACATATTATACAAAAAGGGAAAGTAATTCATATACAAAATTATTACTAAAAAAAAATTCATAATCCATCCTCAGTCAATCTTTACTTAAAAAATATTTTTTTACAGATTACTACGAAAAAGAAAACTCGGCAGCCGCTACGAAGTTAGAAAAACTTTTGTACGTAACACTTTTAATTCACCGAATAATAACACTTCGTGTACATTCTTGATAATTTAAGTGTAAATAAAGTTCTTGTTTTTATAATTATTATAAACGTATGAGTTTTTCAAATAGAAAATTTTCTTTTCGGCTGAACAGACAATAATCACTCGTACGAGATCAACATTTCATTTAAACTTCATATTTACCTGTTAATTACGCACATAACATATAATATGCTAGATTTTATAATACTATACTATATTTCAATATGTAGAAGTGTTTTTATGCAAATCTGCTTTATAAAATATTATGAATGGTTTTGCAAATGAATGTTGATCTAATAAAGCTTTGCATAAAGCCAGACGTTGTAGGCCTGCCTATACTAGTAATTCAACATGCTTGGAAAAATAGGAGTCGTTTTTAAATAATTTAAATGTTATATTAAAAATTATGTATAGCTGTTTTTTTTTAATATATGAAAAAATATTTTAAGTTACCAATAAAAAATAAATAACCATTTGTAAATATTATATACATAGCTGTTAAGAAACACTACGTTATTTACAATTTTATTACCATAATTTATAATATTGAAAACTCAGTCGTTCCACTTTTATAAAAAAAAAAAAAATCTCGAAAAACCGCTTTAAAATTTAATTTATTAGGCAGTAAAAATTGTAATACGCGAAATTCGTGCCGTTGCTAATAAATGTTTTCTTAACCTGACTAAAGTACCTGACGTTTCCGGTGAAATACCGGCGTAATAATTATGGTATCTCCACCGACCCCCATACTTGTTACGAGATCCTCTAAGGATTCGCGACCTACAATTTAGAAACCCCAGCCTGTTAGGGATCTCTTTCTTTTATGCAATGATAGATTACAAAGCGTATGAATCCTTAAATTTGTTTTACCTGCCCACATTTTATTTTCCAAATAATCCTTTATTGTTTTGAATTTATTCTACTTGATATATTTTTAATTATTATGTAAATACAATTTATGATAAGTACTATCTTATATTAAATTTACTATTAATAATCCGGTCCTAATGAAATATTTTAGCAGGGTTGTTTATAATTTAAATATAATATCTAATAATAATAATTACAACGAATTTGTCCAGATGTCATCACATTTTTATTCAGATGAAGAAATATGTATATTTGAAAACTAATCTAGATTATTTATATTTAATTTTGTATAATACTTTCATTTTCATTGTTACGTTTTAGAGCAGTTACGTATATATTTTCTTAAATAAACGCTTGTAAAGAAATTATTACATTCACAAAAAGATTATGAGGAACGATTTCAATAAAGTTTTGTGAATTTTTTATATGAAAAGAAAAATAATAAGATACAGTCATAAAACTCACTCAAGTTATAGAATCCGCTATAAATGTTAGACTTAGATTTATGACGATATACATATTTAGAATTTATTGTTTTTCTTTACTTGCTACAAACGCAACTGCCAAATACTGTAAAAATAAATTGATGCTTCATTACTAATTTTGTTTTATTTCCCTTATATTAATATTAACTAATATCATTAAGAACAACAAGGAAAAGATTTTTTTAATATAAAAATTAAATATTAGCTAAAAATTAAAAAGTTGGTACGAAAAGCTTACCTTAGTAGCTATTAAGAGAGGTCGACCTGAAAAGAAAAGCTAAAGTTAAGACTGAATGTTTTAAAAATTAATTATTAAACACTAATTAGATAACTGGTAAATTGTTACTCAACGATAATATAAAAGTGTTTGAATAGATAATAACAATTTTGTAACTCTACAGCTTTTTTTAATTAAGTCTTACTTTGGAACGGAGTATCTTAACTCTAGGTTCCCTCTGCCTACCCTGCTGTGTGCGGGATACAGCGTGAAGGTGATTTTTTTTTTTTTTAAGGCTTACATAAACTAGTGAAAAAATATATTTCTTTATATCATTGGAATACAATATGCACCGTCATACTTTACTAGATTGCTAATTTTTAAAGGCTCTAAATTCAGTAAAATCCGGGGATTAGGCCATGGTGACACAGGTGTATGGCTGTTGCGCGACGGTGGGTTCGATTCCCACTCGGGGGAATCTATTATTATTTGTTAATATTTTCATTTCATTGCTCTGGTGCCAAGGCAAAGGCGCGGCGTCGACTACCGCTCAACACATAATGCCTTGAAAATTCGGCAAAATGGAGACCGAAGTTGCGTGAAGATGATATAAATGTAAATAGTTAAAAAGTTTCAATTAAAACGTGAAATAATAACGAAAATTAAAACCTTATTGACAGAGTTTGAATCTATACTAAAAACTATAAAAAAAATATATTGCATATCATTACATTATAAATGAAAAACTTATGTTGAAATACATCGTAGACTCGCGTACTACGATAGCACGTCGATATTACAACAGGCACTAGGTTCTTTGACACATTTACGAAGGCAAGGCCGACCTTCCAACAACACGAACGTAGCATCATAACGTTTTTCCGGCCTCAAAAGATTACTGATCAAATAGCCTTACTTTTTGCGTAGGTATTTGCCTCGCAAAGGCTATGTTATCCGGAAAAAACAAAAGTTTCCCGAGGGACGAGGATGTTAAGTCCAGAGCAGCGCTGGAGGGCAAAAGGCTAGTTTTCATTACATATCTTGATTTACTGTTTCATTTATATTTAGACATATTATTTTATTTGTAAGCTTTGTTCTGTATAAAAAAATCTAATATAAATATATTGAATATGTGAAAAATAAAAACTGATACACACAGAGGCCAGCCGTGGCGCAGGGATACAAGCGTGTGACTCTAAACGCGACAGGTTGTAGGTTCAATTCAGATCGAGGAAATAAAATATTCAATATTTTCATTGCCTCTTTCTGATTCTTTCTGGTGTCGAAGTAAAGCCCGGCGTTGAGTACCGCCACATAACACGCAATGCTTTCAGAATTCTTCAGAAAATGGAAGGGGGTGGGTGGATTGTCTTGACACTAGGCTTCCTCTGCCTTCCATTCGCATGGGGGATACAGCGTGAAGCTAAAAAAAAGAAAAGTGTTTCGCGTCGTAATAATACATTTGTGGTTTTATTATATTAAAGAATATTTACTACTAGCGGACCCGGACGCGGCTACGCCTGCTTGAAATATAAGAATATAATTTCTATAGAAATATAATTTCAATCTAGATGAAATGCTAAAAGTGACTATTATATTTATTTTCATAAGGATGAATATCAAAATGACGCGGTAACGAACGCGGTCGCGTAGCGACGACGGTTGTTATTAACATGGCAGAATAAATTGCATGTCAAATTAGAAAGTATTTTAATTTATTAGTATATATGTGTAATGTAATATTATATAGCCTATAGCACTTCTGAAGAATGCAGCTTTCATACAAAACAAAAACAAAGTAAATCGATCCAGTAGATCCAGAGATCTTAGCGTTCAAACAAACAAACAAACAAACAAACAAACAAACAAACAAACAAACTCTTCCGCTTTATTATATTAGTATAGAAGTATAGATTTAGAAAAGTGTAAAGGAAGTTACAGATTCCATCAGACCATCATTTTTACGTCTATCATATCATTTTCTGTGATAGTTTTTGCATAATAAAGAGAAGTCTTTACATTTAATAAATTACGTTATTCTAAAAATTTAAATGATATGAAAAATAAATATTAATTTAGTATTATTTTTTCAACTTCTTATATCTTTTCTACAAATGCATCTCGAAGTCTGAGTTTTTATCAACCTACAGTGAGCTGTTATACTATAATTGCATATTTTTATTTCCATATTCCATGTTTTAACCATTTCTGAATGGCCGATTTCTTCTCATCGTTTCAGCACGTTAGTTTTTATAGTCGAAACCCTTTAAACTTTTATAGACAAAAATAAATAGATTTTGAATAATAATATGATTTTACTTTACAATATCATTCGTATTTAAGTTTTTACTTTTATTATTTAGACGCGACGATTATGGTTTGGATTCCGACTCATTATCATTTCTCCGTTTCAAGTAACAAGGCAAAGAAGCGCGGTGTTGAGATCCGTAAATCAACACGCAATGCCTAGAATATTCGGATTCAAATGGGACCAGAGAATGTTAACACCAGGTTCCTTCCTACCTTGCAGCTACAAGCGGGATATAGCGTGAAGCTGAAAAAAATACATACAAATATATTCACGCGTTCATAACAATTTTATTATTTTAAATAGCTCTATAATCCGTATTAAAGGCGACGTCTACGAGATATATTTCATTTAGTAAATAAGTCTCTCATTTTGTTTTGGGAAATAAAAGCAAAAAAAAATACTGAGAGAGTAAGCCATCATTGTGTGAGAATAGTGAGATGTTTGTCGGCCTGCAACTACGAGCACGTCAGACATAATCGCCTTGCCGTCTGTCACCTCATTGTTTCTGCGATAGGAATAGTTTATTCAAGTCATATATTCTTAGACTAAAATTATTTTTCTATTCATTTGTAAATGAAAATTACTATGGTTTTTTTTAATTAAATATTAATATATTATCTTTAGATTGAGGCCGTTGTGGCGCAGTGGCACAAAGGTGTGACTGTAACGCGACGGTTGTGGCTTCGATTCCGACTCGAGGAAATAAGCGCGGCGTTCAGTTCCGCCACTCAACATCCAATGTCTCCAGAATTCGATCGAAAATGGGAATCGGAGTGTCTTATCACTAGGTTCCCTCCCCCTACCTTGTTGTTTGCGGGATACAACGCGACGCAAAAAAAATATTAGCATTTCTTTCTATTATAATATAAAAACAATTAGAAAAACGCCACTGAGAAAGCCAAGAAACGAAAAATTAAAATATTTCATTTCCTCGAGTGGGAATCGAACCCACAATCAGTCGCATTTACGGTCACACACTTGTGCCTCTTCGCCATGACTGGCCTCAATACTAGCAATTGATGTAAAACATTACGTCAGGAACTCTAGGCTAGGCTATTTAAATTACATATCTACAATGGCCTATGTCCCTATAAAAGCCAAACAATTCCTAGTAACATGTTATACATAATGAGAAAATTTTTGGCCCACTCCCAAAAATTCTATCTAAGTAGAGCTTATGTTGAAGATTGGGAGATTAAAGCACTTAAAATAAATAAATAGCGCCAACCATTTTCAAGCGGAAACTTTGAAATTGGATTTCAAATGTTTTAATACTTTGCATCAATATCGTCAAAATTAAATATGTAAAGGTGATGAGAAAATAAAATTACCTTATTTGTTTTATATATAAAGTATGTGTGTATTATTGTATGTTTATTAAAATAATAAATTAAATTATTGCTTATTCTTCTGCAGATTCCATATAAAAAGGAAGTTCTATATTAAAAGGAAGTATTATAGTTATACATTATTTTTAAAAGTACAAAAAAAATATTTCAAAAATAATTCAAATGCGTTATTGAATTTATTTTTTGGCTGTCCTTTGTTTTGTTTTTTGGCTTGTTATAAATTTCAATATTAAACTAATCAAAAAATCGCCAGAGATGTTAGAAATTTTAAAAATCTTTTAAAAACATTTTTTACATTCCATCACACCTATGTGTATACGCGTAAACACAGTAAAGTAATTCTAAAAACTTCCAATTAAACTATATTGTAGATTTTAACTAACAAAGAAATCTATCCGGATATAAAATTTGCATTGTCAATTTTTTTAATGAAACTTCTTTAACATTTAAATTGACTGGCTCCACCTCGGAGCAATTTAGCTCGTTGCTCTCCTCGAAATGGTCCCTGCGGCCTGTAATGGGTTTCTTAAAAGGAAATCGAGTTAAACAGGCGTGATTGACTTAATTGTAGTAAGGTTTATTTCCCAAGAAAGATTAAAGAATTCCTTCAAGGTCGGATAACTGGATTTTCGAAATGACTCTCATTCAATTCCATCAATATTATATCTTTGATATTTTTGATAATTTAATCTTCCCCGTAAAATGGGCAGGTACGTCTTCATTTAACGGCTAGCACTTCGAAATTGAACAGCTTAATCGAAGCAACGAACGTGGAGCTAGCGAGAAATCATTGGCAACCCTAACTCGTAATTACGTTGAAGCACCTCTGATGCGTGGAACTCCCTGGAGATTGAGCGATTTTCGTCGTTAATTCTCCCTCTTTGTTTATCTTATTTAATATAGCCATTTAAGTTTCCCTAGTGGAAAGGGATGCCTTATTAGTGGTAATAAAATTGTTATGTTACCTTAATACAGATAGACACAACATTCTTATAAATAAAAATATATTTTTTAATATTATTTCGTATTAATATAAGGTATAGGAAGACAACGAGTATAAAGTGGCAATACACCTTTTGTAAGGATCAGTAGGTACAAGCAAGTGCCGTGAACTCGAACACGAACAAGAACCGCCATTGCCATTAATATGTAACGAAGACCAATCTCGGCGCACTGGCCTTTATTGTCTCGACCAAATCAATACCCCCCACTTAGCTATTTACCACATTCCAGTTTTACATTATTACATTTCCAATCATTTCACTATTTGTACCAGTAATGTGTTACCAGTAAATTTTCGACTGTTCTTCAATTCGTAATGACTTCCGCTGTCGATATAATTGATAATGTAATTTTGTCTATACGAGTATATGTGAGAAATAGATAGATGGACAACATTAAAATGATTATAATTAAGTAAGTACTAAGGAAAATTTTTAGATATTAATTAGTTAAAGGAAATTAAATAGTAATGGTTTCAAAACTAAAGGTTTGAGTAACTTTCAGTAGCCGTTTCGTTGCAAAATATTGTTCTATTTGACTACGAGTATATCTGAACTATACAAATAATTTTGACAAATTTAAAAATTTCTAGAAAATAAAGTTATTTATTTTTACTGTTAATTGCACTATGCTCTCCCCGTTGTTTCATAGATATCCACTTCCACTGGTAGGCTGGAAGAGATTTCACCCACAGCCCACCCTTGACAACTAAATTTTTCTTTTTTTAAAATTACTATATATTTCGTTTTGTGCAATAAAAAATATAAAAAAGTTCTTTTGATTATATTACGACGTATATTATACTTGATGATACTTTGGGGAAAGGCGGTAACCATAAGGGTTTTAGTTTCAAACGACGTAAACGTTAAAAGATTTAATCCAGCCAACGTAGCAGGTCAAGTAGACATAGTACTCATTTCATATTCTGCTGGAACGCCTGGACTAAGAGGAGTTTGTCTTACACGTATGGACTGTGTGTTATACCTACAATTTATTTTCTATATATACGTAAGTTGTTTATTTTCTTCTTATATTACTACTTTTAACAAATTGACCTACTTTAGAGAACTCATTACAAATGTATCCAGCACTTGTCTTGTTTCTACTCAACTGACACTTTAAAATCGTTTAATTACACGAACACGAAGCAAAGAAAGTCACAGCCAACTAATTAATCCAAATACGAGCATGAGGTTGAATTTCAAATTTATTTCAATTATATTTAAACTTTTTATAGGAATGTGTTAAAAACGTTGTATTCATCAATAATAATGAATAAATGAATAATGATTAGAGTCCAATGGCGCAGTGGCACAAAGTGTGACTGTAAACGCGACGGGTTGTGGGTTTGATCCCCACTGGAGGAAATTATTTATTTAAATATATGTTTCCATTTCTTCGCTCTGGTGTCGAGGCAAAAGGCGGCGTTAAGTTCCGCTACTCAACAAGGACCGGAGTGTCTTAACACTAGGTTCCCTCTGCTTACCCTAATGTGTGCGGGATACATAGAGTTAAGACACTCCGTTTCCCACTTTCCGCCATATTCTGGAGGCATTGCGTGTTGAGTGGCGGAACTCAACGCTGCACGTTTCCCTAGATATCAGATGATACCAGATGAATGATGATGATGATACCATGAGAATATGATACCAGAGCAAAGAAGCTGGAATATAAATTTAAGTAAATATTTCGTTTCGCCTCTGCACCACGACGGGCTTCAATAACTAGTTTGCTTATTAGATCTCACGCCCATTTTATATTGCATTTTTATTTGAGTATATACTCGTATGTATGTATATGGGTTCTAAGTATGTAAACAGAATATAATTAGTATTAATAAATTAGGTATTATTTAATACGAAATTTTTCAAAATTTATAAACAGACACGGTGAAATAAAGTATGGGGAATTCTAATGAATTAACTGCAAAAATTACGGTTTTAGTTACTAAATGCTTGCATAAAAACATTTACTGTTGTAAAATGAAGACTATAGCTTTACATATCTACAATCTTTTGAGCCCTCCCTGCCAAAGACCTCTTAAAATTTTGGAATAAGGCCAATTTCTATTATAAATTTTGTTATTTATAAAAGACAGCGTTAAATTGTTACTTTATATAGTGTTTTAGTTCTCGCATTACATTGTAAAGATTATACGTAGATATTATACAGATATATTTATATATGTAGACATCTCTCTATTATATATATATAAAAAATTGTCGGCTTAAATTACGCAGGCGAGAAAAATGCTTTTTAAAAAATATATTTATTTAAATTTACAAACAACCTATTGGTAAGAAAGGAAGTTCAAGACAAGAAATATTAATTAAAATTATATATTATTGAAAATAGATAATTCAGCATATATTTGTACGCTATAATTTCTTTCCTCGAGCTGCAAGGGCGGCGTCATCGGTGTTTTTATTCATTGTAAACTGCATCGTGCATTTTTTATGTATCGAATTTTCGCTCCAACATCATTGCAAAGCACCGGCATAGCGACGCCCGTGATAGTTGTTTAGAGTTGTTCAACATCGCGAGTGATGTGATGGTTTGTATTAGGTATAGTTAACTAGCATTATGAAGAAAAGAAGAATTGAATCAAAAACAATCAGCTTCACGCTGTATCCCGCATTTAGCAGGGTGCCTACGGTAAGAGAGAGAGGAAGCCTAATGTTAAGACACTCCAGCCCCCAGTTTCCGCCGAACTGTGGAGGTATTGTGTGTTGAGTGGTGGATCACAACACCGCGCTTTTACCCCGGCGGCACCAGAGCGAAGAAAATAAAATATTAAATAGTTCATTCCCTCGAGTGGGAATTGAACCCACAAACTGTCGCGTTCACACGTTTGTGCCACTGCGCTAAGACTGGCCACAAAAATTTAAAAAACGCGTAAAAAATATTACATAGTGTTTGTTTGTTGTATGGCGATGAAGCGCTCGTGAATGCCTATGATGCAAAAAAATAAAAAATACAATTGGTATTGTAAACTGAATAAATTTTTTTATCATTTTTTATCATTGCAAGTGGCTTGACAAGTGTAGCGAACGGAGCTCCCTTGTTTTTTCTAGCAATATCTACATACATACATCACACGTTAGAAAATATTTTATTCTACTTGAAAATACTTTGAAAATTTATAGCAATAAACCCAAGCTTAAAAATTGCTAATAAACTTATTATGAACTGTTTAATTAAATGTGAAAACTATTAATAAACAATTATAATATCGAAAGCATTTTATTAATTACAAATTTTTTTAATAGTATGTTATAACAAACAATTAAAATATTTAATTGTTTGTTATAACATACTATTAAATATTTTAATTGTTTGTTATGTTAAATTTATAAGAATATGTTTATTCGTTCAGAACAAAAAAGTAAATGAATTTCTATGAATGCCATTTTTATTATATTTTTAATATGATCCACTTCCCAAACAGATTGGATAAATAAAATTGTTAATTGTGAGAAAATTATGAAATAAATAGCATCTAGCTACACGTTCCATTCTTAGAATAGAGCCCTATGTTAATACTAAATTTAAATGAAGCGAAAGTCGTTTTGTAAGAGCCTTCCTTGAATCGCCTTGGCGGCCTGAGGATAATTGGTTTTTTATAAGCAAATCTCGTAGCCACGTTAAGCAAGCTTAATTGGCTTAATTGCAAGGTTTTTCTTATTCATCTCTCTCAAACAAAAGGCAAAAAAAATTACAAAAATCCCCATTTTTGTTACCTCTTATATAAATAATATCAATCTATAGATTTCTTCCTCCATTCGTCGCCCCATTTGGTCCCTGTGCAGTGGAAAATAGACTCCAAAGGCTTTATTTAACGCCTGGCACTTCGCAAATTGAATCGTTTAATCGCACCAACTCGGCGCGAGTGAGACATCATTGGCAGACCTAACCCGTAATTATTTTGACCCATTCATGAGGTAATTGTGATATTGATAGTATTGTAGCGAGTGATTCTAAATATTATGTAAAAATAGTGGAGTTAAAATTTTACTAAGTGAAGTAGTAATTCGTGTTACTTTTACGTTATGGGTTCGATTTTCAGTCGAGGAAGTGCAGAATTAATTTCAAATTTCACGCTGAGTTCCGCTTCTCAACATGCAATGCCTACAGAATTCTGCAGTGGGGAGCGGAGTGTCTTAACACTAGGATCCCTCTACCAAAATTTAATCGATCGATTAAATTAATCTATAATATCGAATAGTTAGAATAATTGTTATATAAGATTTATATATTTGTTTAAAATATGACAAATTACTGAATAAAGCTATTAATTAGGTACATATAAAATGACTATGCCAAATCTAATTGTACTAACGTCTGCAAATATATATTTCAAATCTATACATATAAAGTAATTATTTGCTAGTTTCGTTAAGACTTTATTTCGAAATTTACATCATAAATTAAAACATATTTTGTTTTTATTTTTAAACGCAGATACGAAAACATTCACGAATATACATATTTCTTGCAAAAGTAATAATTCGAGCAACATTTTCGCTTTATTTTCTCCCCACAAAATATATTTTGGTATTATATTTGGTCGTGACTGACTTATTGATACATGAATGGACGAAGAAAATTGAAATTTTCATTAACCGGTGAACGTTGAAAAGACTAATGTAAAGCGTGCGAGGTAGTGCCACTCGCACCTAAGACCAACGTATTTTTTGTGAAATTAAAGTAGAAGTATATGACATGGCTTATTTTATAAGACACTAGTGGACCCGGACGCGGCTACGCCTGCTTAAACTATAAGAATATTTATTAANGGTTCGATTTTCAGTCGAGGAAGTGCAGAATTAATTTCAAATTTCACGCTGAGTTCCGCTTCTCAACATGCAATGCCTACAGAATTCTGCAAAAAGTGGGGAGCGGAGTGTCTTAACACTAGGATCCCTCTACCAAAATTTAATCGATCGATTAAATTAATCTATAATATCGAATAGTTAGAATAATTGTTATATAAGATTTATATATTTGTTTAAAATATGACAAATTACTGAATAAAGCTATTAATTAGGTACATATAAAATGACTATGCCAAATCTAATTGTACTAACGTCTGCAAATATATATTTCAAATCTATACATATAAAGTAATTATTTGCTAGTTTCGTTAAGACTTTATTTCGAAATTTACATCATAAATTAAAACATATTTTGTTTTTATTTTTAAACGCAGATACGAAAACATTCACGAATATACATATTTCTTGCAAAAGTAATAATTCGAGCAACATTTTCGCTTTATTTTCTCCCCACAAAAATATATTTTGGTATTATGTTTGGTCGTGACTGACTTATTGATACATGAATGGACGAAGAAAATTGAAATTTTCATTAACCGGTGAACGTTGAAAAGACTAATGTAAAGCGTGCGAGGTAGTGCCACTCGCTGCTAAGACCAACGTATTTTTTGTGAAATTAAAGTAGAAATATATGACATGGCTTATTTTATAAGACATTACCATGTTTAAAATTGCCATGGTAAAATAAATCAAAAACCATTTTCACGCTGTATCCCGCACACAGCAGGGTACACAGAGGGAACCTACTGTTAAGACTCTCCGTTACCCACTTTCTGCCAAATTCTGGAGGCATTGCGTGTTGAGTGGTAGAACTCAACGCCGCGCTTTGCCTCGACACCAGAACGAAGAAATAGAAATATAAATGTAAATAAATTTTTCACTTCCTCGAGTGGGGATCGAACCCACAACCGTCACGTTACAGTCACACCCTTGTGCCGCTATGCCACGGCGGCCATGATAAAAATAGAATATAATAAGCATAACACTAAAAAAACTACCTGATTACTATATTATCTTAAAACAATGCATTCCTATATCTCAGAACCCGCACAAAATCGGGTATATTGTAAGATATAATTAATTACCTGGTCTCTTCAACAAAGATTCATTTTCATGTTATAATGGTGGCATTTAAATATATATAAAATGAATATAACTGACACAGGATCTGACAAAAATATAAGAAAATGTCTAAAAATACATATAATTGCAAGTTTACAGTCGCAAGCTCTGGGTTCGATTCCCACTCGGGGGAATAAAATACTTAATTCTTTTATTTCCTCGCTTTGGTAACGACGTTGAGATCCTCTATGTCTTCAGAATTTGGCAGAAAGTGGGCAATGAAAATGTCTTAATAAAAACGGAGTGTCTTAACACTAGGTTACCAGTTCCGGTTTCTGTTTACCCTGCTGCCATTCCGAGTATAGTATATACCTGCATACTAAGCGCAATTTCTAAGAGTTATCTTAGCAATCTCCTTTTTTAATATAAATGCTGATCTCATTATGATATTATTACGAGTAGTAAATAACTATTCACTCTTAAAATATTAACAAAATGCTTTATTTAATTATTCATATGTCTATAAAAAATCTATTAAAGTGTATGTCTGTACATGGAATGTTCGGTTCGGTTTCCACATCACCTATATCCACAAATAATTCAGTGAAAATTACAGAAAACTAAGAATATCACTGAAAATTACAAAAATAGTTCAACACAAACACTTTTTACTTTTTACTTTCCACTTTTTACTTTTTATATTTAATTAAGTTAAATATTCAGCTAAAACGAAAAAAAAAACATTTCTCCTAAAGTCACTTAAGCTCATCTTAACGTCGTTTATTGCTTATTTAATTGGCACAAACAGACTCCATTCGTGTAAATACGATTTAATTAACAAAGTGGTATTTGAAAATGGGTGGACAGACGGTCATCATACTGCCGCTTTAAATTCAGAATAAGTTAATCTAATAAAATATATCCACTAAGCCGTTGTAATACCTCGGATTTAACATAGCTTACTCACGCTTATGAAGGCTGCAAAACTCCTCCCATATGCCTACAGCAACTGTCTCCCCTTCTCCGCATATACTCTCCATGATTTGTGACATTCGTAATGAATGAAAAAAAGAGAAAAAATGTAATATGAGAAACAAGATTAATCTTATGAAGATTTGTGAAACACAATGTGACGTTTGCGATGCTCTGTCTTTCTTGCTATTACTTGTTTATATTGTATATATTTGGGGCACAGCGATCGTTTCAGACGGTAGCGTTATATTTAAATGTAAAAATATTTTTACAAGTGCCGCCATAACAGCGGAATCAGAATTGAAAAAATATTACAGCAAATATCAATATTAATGAGTTGTGAGAAGCAAGAAGCTGTATACATGGATCGTGGGTCCATCCACGCTCTCGCGTTTGTACCTAATGAACCGTGAACGATGCAGCTTCCTGAAATATAAGTATAATTCAATGTAAAATTTTCCTCACAATATCGTACGAAGGTGAATATCAGCTAACATTGCACTCTAGAAATATGGCGTTATAACCTCGCGAATTAAATTTTCTGCTATGAAATATTATCTTTATGGTTCAGGCAGCTTAACTAGGTGTTGCATACCGTTGACCAGACGTGATCGATTAATACTTAAGAACTTTAAGTGTAAAGAAAGTTTGCCGGTCTACTCAGAGACGTTAAGAAACTCCAAAGAAAAATCTCTTGGCCACGAGAAGTCATCCATCAAATACTTCATCAACTGCGCCATTTCTTATTAGCGCTCACTTACAATAACATATTGTGTTCGTGTTCCTTTAGATTATAACAAACTAATATATAATAGATTCAGAAATATTTGTCGATTTACTATTTATTGAGAGATTTTCTTTTTAGCGTTACTCTGTATCCCCCAAATAGCAGGGTAGGCAGAGCGCACCTACTGCTAAGACACTCCGTTCCCCACTTTCCGTCAAATTCGAGGCATTCCGTATTGGGTGGCGTAACTCAACGCCGCACTTTTGTGTTGGAACTTAGTCCCAAGTGGAAATCGAACCGTCGCGTTAGTCATACGCTTATGTCCGTAGAAAATGAATCCTTATTATATCCTTATCATAATAATTTAAGATCCAAAGTTTAAATTAATATGCAAGTATTTAAAAAACATAAATAAATGTTAATTATTCATATAAATAGAACATTACTTATTGATCCTCTACTTAGTATAAGGATAGCACGCTTGAAGGCTGATGTTTCGACTTCGTGTCCATTGTGTATAGGACGAGGGTCTGTGATTTATGGCAGGACATTGACAACAAACAAACGGTCGGTCGGTCTGTTTGTCCACGCTAGCTATAACAAGGATTACTTTATATTAATGATAGTCAAAAATTATTTATCAAATTTTTATAATTACTATATATGTAGGTACATATAGAAAATGTTTGAGAAAACGAACAAAAATACATTAATACTGTTAGCGGTAGTATTCATTATGAGTTTATAGTAAAAATGTGAATATGATTAATTAGAATGNTTCAGAAATATTTGTCGATTTACTATTTATTGAGAGATTTTCTTTTTAGCGTTACTCTGTATCCCCCAAATAGCAGGGTAGGCAGAGCGCACCTAGTGGTAAGACACTCCGTTCCCCACTTTCCGTCAAAATCGAGGCATTACGTATTGGGTGGCGTAACTCAACGCCGCACTTTTGTGTTGGTACTTGGTCCCAACCCATCCCCATCCCCATCGCGTTAGTCATACGCTTATGTCCATGGAAAATGAATCCTTATTATAATAATTTAGGATCCACAGTTTTTTAAATTAATATGCCGGTATTTAAAAACATAAATAAATGTTAATTATTCATATAAATAAAACATTACTTATTGATCCTCTACTTAGTATAAGGATAGCTCGCTTGAAGGCTGATGTTTCGACTTCGTGTCCATTGTGTATAGGACGAGGGTCCGTGATTTATGGCAGGACATTGACAACAAACAAACGGTCGGTCGGTCTGTTTGTCCACGCTAGCTATAACAAGGATTACTTTATATTAATGATAGTCAAAATTATTTATCAAATTTGTATAATTACTATATATATGTACATATAGAAAATGTTTTAGAAAACGAACAAAAACACATTAATACTTATTAGTTCAATAGTAGCTGATATGGCAAATTCGTTTGCGTGGAGTTATTACTTCCATATATACATTGCATATTACTTCCATTTACTGCTAGTACTATTATTAGTTATCGAATTATAGTTGTTATTTAAAGCCAAAATTTCACAATTGTTCCCCGTATTTAGTAGAACTTAACGCCGCGCGTTATTTCATTGGAGTGAAAAAGTAATTATAAGAAAAAAAGTCATTCCCCGAGGTTTTTTTTCTTACTCCAATAGTCGGTAAAAAGTTAAAAACTCATAGATATAAAATATTATAATAAAAAATACCATAACTATAAATAACTGTGAAAAAAATCCGAGGAAACGGATTTTATGCAACTAAAATGTAGTTTCATCTGGGTGTTAATTAATTGGATTACACAGCCTTTCCCATTATACGAAATAGCCCCTATTTAGCGAATGGATTTTGTACGCGTGACAGCGTAAAATCAGTTTGTTTTCAGGCTAATAAACGTTATTAAATGTTTTATTATAATTTTAAGTATGGTTATTTGCTTTTAACATAATATAAAAATTGTTGTAATTGCTGAGCTCGCTATTATTATATGTTAATTTTACCCTCTAATAGGATTTAAGCTATAGAAACGGCCCCCAAAGATGAGAACACGTCACAACTCTATAATACACTCTAGACGCCACGGAGACCCTCCAAACGACTCCATTATTTCATTCAGTGAAATCGACTGGCAGAGAAGGGCAAAGGGCGGCTACTGAAAATGAAGATCCCGTTTGTTCATAACCAGCCCGTTAATTTCATTATTACAAGTCAGAGGAGCGAAGCAAAACGGCAACAGATGTGCCACTTGACTCGTGAATCCACCGCCTTGAAAAACTTCCACAATTTTAACGTTGAAATTTCGACAGCTGAGTAATTTTTCTTGGCAAAGACAAAACAATCCACAGCATTTTTTTTCTTTACTTTCGAGTATTAAATTAAAAATGCCGCGGTCTCTCTGTGCAAATCCTTTCGTTTCATATGCTAGACATGCATGCAGGTAAGTGGACGCAGTCAGAATTTGTTATGTGGCATTTTAAATAGAGGTGGCTAGTCTCGAAGACAAAGTAAGCTGTCATGTTAAGCATGGCCCCGAGTTTAAGCTGTATGAAAAAGTTATATTTATTGACTGGTATTCGATACGTGTACTTTTTAGAAAATATTATTGCTGCTATTTTATTACAATTTTTCATCAACTTTTTTTTCAGTTTCATGCTGTATCCCGCATTTACCAGACTCTCTCTGGAGTCTGGTCTCCCCACTTAGAGGTATTAGTGAGGTGAGTGGAGGGTTTATTAGATAATAACTGATTAATTTAATTTTACGTGTTCTTGTGCTTTGAATGTCGTATTTTACAAATAAATAATAAGATGTCTAAATGATCCCATAAAGTTCTCGCTTAAATAGCCTTTTTCGGAATTACTTTCCCTCGCTCAAGTGAAATGTCATATTCATATGACGTGGATATGAAATAATCAGTACACTTGTCATACGAGACACCGTCCTGGTGATCTTCACGCAGGGGAATGATTATATTTAAATTATATTCATTTCCTCAACCCCGTAAGACAATGTTCAATATCAGAGGAGGGATCCTCCACTAGGCACGCAATGTTTGTAAAGAGAAGGGAAATGGAGAACGGAATATGTTAATAGGTGGTAAAAAAAACTCATAAATATTGCACAGAATACAGTCTTTTCTTTTTCAGCTTCAAGTTGTACCGCCCAAATGGGAGGGTAGGCCATCGAACTTTCGAGGCACTGCATGCCAAGTACCAGAACTTAACGCCGCACTCTACCATAGCGAAAAAATGAAAATCAGATCAATAATAATTAATATCCTCAAGTGGGAATCGAACCGCCAAGTTTACTGTGAAACGCTTGTGCCACTGTACCACAACGGCCTCAACAGAATATAGTCGTTGAGGTCTTACAATACCGATAACTTGCCAAAACTGAACAAATTGAAGAGAAGTAACTAATTGAGTTCTTGACCATTTATAGGTAGGTTTTTTTCTCTTCAACCTTCTTCAACATTTACACACACATTTTCTAACTATTTTTTATTGTATATATCGATTAAATACCTGGGCAATGGTTATAATAAAGCAATACCGAACTGACATTAGTTGATTTATTCGGCTATTACAACTGTTATAATCATAATATCACCTTTTACGAGGTCAGTGAAATGAAAAATTGGACATTGCTAACAAAAAATGAATCTAGACACGAAAAAATGAAATATGGTTGACGCCTGATACCATCTACGCTAATTGTTTACGGACCGCCTAATAGTATATTTTAATAGCATACTTTCTGTGTTTTAAGTAAATTAATATTGTTATTTCTTTTGTTTTGACGCGTGAGGTATTATTAGTATTCGGAATTACTGGTCATTATAAATTAATTACCTAAGGGCACTGAGATTTAATACTTGTAAAACATTTTTATACCATTTTTACTAATGTAAAGAAAGACTCGAACTTGCTAAATTAACAACAGGTATGTTTATGTAAATTTAAATTTGTGAACTAATTTGGAGGAGATCTCTTCAGTGTTTCGATAATCCTTTGATGATGATATAGTTCAAGTGAGAGAAACCGCGAGCGAAGCCGCGAGTCGCTAGTATAAAATAAACTTCACGAACATTGCGATTATATAAAAATATTTTTAAAAAACTATATGAACAAAGAAAAATTTTAAGAAATCACGAATGATAATTATCTTATTAATATAGCTACATTAAAAATATACAATGAAATAACTACATAATGATATAAGCTTAAAATCAATTCATTAATAGTGAAATAGTAGATATCTATTGATTTTTACTCATTGTTGGATGTTTGTTCTATTTATTATTCATGGGAATTATGGCACGGGTAGGGAACTAAGGGGCGAAATCGCATAGTCATTCGTGAAAGACTGCACTGATTTTGAAATGAAAATACCTATCTATTGTAAAAATTATAGAATTTTCGCCTGTCTTGTATAAAATAGTTATAAAATGGTTTTAAAAAGTAAATTTTGATAATTTACTTTTTGAAACCTTTTCTTCACCAAAGAAATATCGAAATACTTATGAGAGTTTAAATAAACTAATATATAAAATATATGATTAATTTGATGTACCCACTCGTTACTCCGGTCCCCAATATTTCATCATAAACAAATTTGAGTCAAGAGATTCTATGTCGTTCAATGCAACATAAATCCTAAGAGATGAGGGTTCTTCACTACAATATCTGGATGAGCCAATTAATTTCGATCTTGGGGTCTACCCTTAATCTGATGGTCACTCACGCCCAAAACTTGTAATTGAATTTCGGCTTAGAATATTCAGCATTTGGTTCAAATATTGCTATATTACAAAGCCTCATTTGAAACTTTACGCCAATATTAACTTAATAACTGTATTGTAAATGTTATTCGACTGTCAATACTAAATTAAATATTATGTTAATTTGTGACTAAAAGATAGATATATACAAAATGGATGAGAAAAGAATATAAATATGGAAAATATTTCTTCAATATTTCCATCTATTGTATTTTTCATCTATTGGTTTTCGTGGCGTATCTGTGTAGAATTTAATTATTTATAACTTCTTTGTGCGCCGGCTAAGAGAGGTTATAACTTTGATCTGTCTATTTGTAAATCTGTCTATGGCACCGTAGCTCCAAAACAAATGCTCAATTTGAGTGCAATTTCTTTTTATTTGCAATTTAAGAATTACAAGCACTGTGTTAAGAAAAAAAGCATTTGTTTTTTATTATTTGAATTATACACATCTTCGTATATTGTTATAGTTTTTCAATTTCCCAAAAATCTACCACGTGTCGTCTCGTCCAAATTACCTGGTGTAAAATAAATGTGTCGCGCACACACAAGATTGATTCGAAGACGCCAAATTAGACTTCATGGCATCAGTGAACCGATCACGTCGATCGTTTATGTGAAATCGATTCTAGCGTTTTATTTGATATTCCGACGAATTTAATGGCCGACGAGATGACTGGACGAAAGCAATAAATGGAATAACTATTTCTACACATTAGCCGATAAACATTATGGGTTAATGCTGGCGCAGATTTCTATGTGTATATTTGCTATTTCTGTGTACGTAAATATTTTTATTTTACATTTAAAAATAAGATTTTATTTAATTTTTTTGGTTTTATATAGTAAAATATAAATATCTGCATCTCTCTTTATAAAAATCCAAATAAGCCATTCACCATTCTATTTTGCTTTCAAACAAAGATTAATATTTTATTAGTGTAAAATTTATTTCAATGCTTACATAAAGAAAGATTCGTCTTGTAAATGTTCGACACGCTGAACTGCCAGTTCCAATTTCAAGACACTAAAGTGATGAAATTCAAGGCAGTGCTTTGACGATTTTCTCTTCAAGTGGGGGTCGGGGAATGTGGGAGGGCACTACATCCCTCAAATGAATGTATGTACATGCGAAACGCGGTCCTGTTACACTTTACACTAGTAAACTTTAAAACAATCTATTTTAAGTCAACTTTAAATCGGATACCAGAAAAGAAAATTTCTAAGATGTCTCCATTAGGAATATATGGAAACTAGCGGTCGTGCGCAGCTTCGCTTGCTTATTTAGGGGTGAATTCTAATAAACCACGAAACATGTGTTCAATGAAATATTTTTAANACTACATCCCTCAAATGAATGTATGTACATGCGAAACGCGGTCCTGTTACACTTTACACTAGTAAACTTTAAAACAATCTATTTTAAGTCAACTTTAAATCGGATACCACAAAAGAAAATTTCTGAGATGTATCCATTAGGAATATATTGAAATTAGTCTTTAAATTATATAATTAATTTGACTGGCACATGCTTGTGTGTGCATTAGTGCATTAATTTCTTCAAAATATGTTTGTAAATTATCGGTTGCTGTCGAGAATATGAAGATGTACTTTTAAGAACTCTAGTAAAGTATCGAAGAGTTAAATAAAAAGTTTGAATATATAAAAGAGTGTATCATATAACAATAATTCATGAATACTGCGTAAAAATTCTAAAATGTTTCTTTTAGCATTTTTAGTTTCTGTATATAAAAGAGAGTTTCTACTCTCATCACTCGTAGAGTGACGAAAATACTGTATATTTGTTTACGTTATTTCATTATAATTTTTTGACTATGTTGAGAATATAAACAAGCCATCAATTAATAAAACAAAAAAGGAGAAGGATAATAGAGTGTCTTAACACTAGGTTCCCTCTGCCTACCCTACGTGTGCAGAATACAGCGTGACATTAAAAAAAACAAAAAATAACCTCCAAATAATTACTAGGTAAATGGAAACCCTTATCACTTATATGAATTACAATATCAGTATCCGATGTAATTCCATTAACGGAACTATATTAAATAACGGAAACACCTGCTTCAATAATTATAGCGATCAAACAAAATGACCATAGCAAAGTAGCAAGTATAAAATTAATGCAAATAAACACGTTATGCTAATTGTTTAAACACGCGTGCTATGAATTTATGAGCACAAAAATTGTAATACACATATTATGATATTTGCGGTGTGTAGCTCACCTAGCTGACGCAGAATAATGATATATCAATAGGCTTTTTTTATGGAAAAAGGACAAGGCAAACGATCGTTCGGGTCACCTGATGGTGATCACCGCCGCCACCGAGGAGCTATAGATTGATTGTTGTTGCCGTCTTTTGAGGTGGAGGTAGACGCGCTTTTTGAAGGTACCCATTTCGTACCGACCTGGAAACACTGCCGCTGGTAGGCCATTCCACAGTTCGGTGGCGCGTGGGAGGAAATTTCTACGAAACCGAACAGTAGTGGAGTGCCACGTATCCAGGTGGTGTGGATGATATTTAAGTTTGTGAAGGCTGTCTTGTAATATCAGATTTTTATTAAAACTACATAAGTTACTAATCCTTTATCCTGTAAATGCAATAACTATCAAGACTATTGTTACTAGTTTAGGCACAGAGGCAAAAGCGTGTGACTAAACGCGACAGGTTGTGGGTTCGATTCCCACTCGTAGAAATTGAATATTTAATATTATCATTTCTTCACTATGGAGGCAAAAAATTCGGCGGAAAATAGGGAACGGAGTGTTTTTACACTAGGTTCCCTCTGCCTACCCTGCTGTATGTGAAACTTCCAAAAGATCCAAAAACAATTAGGAATATAAACAGATAAACATTACCTTTCATTACCTATTATTACATTATCAAAATTATCTTGTAGCACAATTGCATTTTGTACTGAAATATTGATGTAAGTTATAAATTTTAACACTAATTATAGTTCAGAATTGAGTGCTTGCTCCTAGCGTGGTCTGCGGTCTGCAGAGGAATTTCACTGGAAGAGGAATATACATCTCAGGGAAGACACTTTATGTGGGAGGAGGAAATACATTAGCAACACAACGTGTCTCAAGTGTCGCAAAGTAAACGTTAAATAATATAGTACACGTAATTCTATGTTAGTTGTATTTACAAAATTATTTACTTTTTTTTTCTGTCGTTGTTTTCATCAGTATCCCGGGAACCTAGTGCGAAAATTTGGCGGAATGTTACATTCGGGGAGTTCTAACACTAGGTTCCCTTGTTTATGTATGTGGAATACAGCTTGAGGCTTAAAACCTAACAGTTACATATCATAAATACTGCAGGTAAATGTAACAATGACTCTATATTTTATAATCTGATAGAGACTACAGTGGAAGGAACCAAATATTAAATATACAAATATTATTATTTCAAAACATCACCCACGTTTTGTTTTCACAAGAAAATAATAAAGAATATTCAAAATATTTATAAGAAAACAAAATAAGAAAACATAGAAACGTCTAACCTTTATAAAATTCATAGAGTTGATTAAGATTTGCGAGATGACCGGGCATAACTGGCCATATCCTTTACTTTCTTTATCACTCAAGGTTGTCGTCCACCGTTGCTATAATGGGATTGTTTTCGGAATAAAACGAAGGGCTACTATGCTAGGGCTATATTTCAATCCAATAAGGTAAGATAGTTTGATAAATAATTCAGAAAGTTGTAACATGTAAGTGGTACTCCCGCGTAACGGCCGTCCCGAGAGCGGAAAATCTGCTACAGCCACTCCGCGGGATAAGTGGAGAAATTATATAAAATGTGACATTAGTTGTTTGTTGTTTTATTATTAGATACACACACAGTTGGAAAATTAATTTTGTGAAATGCTTATGATAAAGTTTTTAAATATTTGTTATTTTTTTGGGAATTCAGTACTGAAATGTAAAATTTAATCTGTTACTAAATTCGTGTATTCATATTTTTGTTATTTTTTCACGTTTACTTATGTGTGGAAAGTTTTACTGAATCTGTTTGGTGTATAAATAAGTTTTACCGTTAAATTAGTTTAGAATTTTAATGGTAAATCTTATTTAATGGAAACGGAAATCAACGCCGCTCTATGCCGCGTTACCAGAGCATGGAAATGAACATATTCAATATTTTGTTTCTTCGAGTGGGAATCGAATCTATAACCGATGCGCTTACAAACGCATACTTGTACTGATCCGCCAAGCGGCCTCATAAGTATACTTTTAAAACAATAATAAGGTATAAGAATAAAAAAAATGCGTTCACTATAATTGAAAAAACAAAATGCTTATACGAATATAGGGAAGATAAACATGCTCTTAAAAAGCGTCCTCCAGAGACCAGGCAGAGATTCTATCAATCCAATAAATTATTAACGCCAGGCGACACGTCCCGCGTCACGCATAGCCATTATGCCTCGACGGGACTCCGGCGTCTTAGATAAGCTTATTACTAATGCAATAGGTTTTTGGTACCCGCTAATAACTTCAAGTTTGGAAAATTGGAACTTATAATAGTATATATAATTTAAGTTAATAATTGAATTGAAATGAAGATAAAGAGAGAGAGAGAGAGAGAAAGATATTATCCATTTTTTTTATCTAATCATGATTTTAACTGGGAAATATCTAGCATTGTAATAAGCAAAAATTGAAAAAGACAAAACCACGTACGTTGATGATTTCTTAATGTTTTTCTCGTCATACTCAGTTTTAGTAAATACCTTGAGATCCCTCTCAGGGAAAAGGTACCTATTACTAATATATCATTTATAACTTGGTAGCGACCCGCGCGGCGCGGCTTCGCCCGTTTAAATAATTAAATAGCCTTCCTCGATAGATGGACTATCCATACAAACGTTATTTTGAATCAAACCAGTTACTCTCACGATAAGCCTGCTTTATAATATTAGATATTATATGTACACGCCGCTCTGTTCAATATTAAGAAAATTTTCTACAAAAGCACTTATTGCTAAATTAGTTGCTCGTTTCAATGTTATTGAAGTTAGTTGGGATTATCCCATGTGCCGATACGTAATTTAGTGGAAAAGGTTGCGACCCCGCTAGTTTGTATTACCCCGACAGTGATATAGGGTATTAAGTTCCCTACACTGCCTCCCTTAACGCGTAAACAAGACGGAACCTTTCTACGTATCGCCTTTACAGAGTTAATATTTTAAGAGACTAAGCGAAAGATCCCTTCAGTTCACATTCTGTGAGAACTAGCACTTTGTCACTTATCTGGTCACTTAACGTCTTGGAATTCATAATATTTGTACGGAATATTATTATTATGTGAAAGGCCGTTGTTGCTCAGAGACTGTAAGGCGACGGTTGTAGGTTCTATTCCCACTCGGGGAAGAAGAATGATTATTTTTTAATACTTTCATTTCCTCGCTCTGGTAAAACGACAGAGCACTGTGTTTAGTTTCGCAACTCAACAAGCAATTCCTCAAAAATTCGGCAAAAAGTGGGGAACCCTCTGAAGCTGTACAAAAAAGAATATTATCTCCCAAAATCCTTTATTACAGTGTATCAATAAAACATGATATTATAGGATTTTCGAAGGTTTTCGCAAGTTTTTAACATTTTTGAACTTAGTTCATATTATATTAAAATATATTTCATTTTCACAGGTAAACTGACTGTTAATACAAGTAATTATGATGCATGCGTAAAATATCGAAGATATTTAACACTGGACTGGAATTATTTTATATGAAAAATAATTATATGTGACATGATAAAATAGTAACTACACTTAATATAGGCTTAAACATTTTCTGTACAATTTAAATACAAAAAGTCCGTGGCCATCGTGGCGCAGAGGCACGAGCGACTGTTACGGATTCGATTTCCACTCATGAGAATTAGAATATTTAATATTTTCATTTCCTTTAAAGCGCGGCGTTAAGTTCCGCCACTCGACACACAATGCCTCGAGAGCTCAGTGAAAAGTAGCGAACGGAAGTGTCTTAATAAAAACGGTGTTTCTTAGCACTAGATTCCCATGTTCCCTCTTTCCTGCTCTCAGCGGGATACACCCTAAACCTAAAAAAAATATATAGATATCCGAACACGCATACCCCTACGTAACCTTAATAAAATATACACTCCATACAATATAGTTAACGAAGCGTAAGCCGATTTGCAAATTCGATAAGTTAGGTGAAATCGCGTGGAC
This sequence comes from Heliconius cydno galanthus, assembly GCA_036379175.1. Lineage (NCBI taxonomy): Eukaryota > Metazoa > Arthropoda > Insecta > Lepidoptera > Nymphalidae > Heliconius > Heliconius cydno. The sequence continues at coordinate 299,360 of JAKRZM010000542.1, read as the reverse complement.
ACATCCCAAGTAAGCCGGGTTTGATCCTATTAACGCACGGCTAACGGGGATGCCGGGTACTGTGACAGTGCCGTGATCTTTGTGTAGATCTGCCGGGGGATTTAACTCGTTTGCCCTCTCATCACTTTTTGCTTAATTAATATAACGTGTTTCACGTGAAACACGATTTTACGTAATATGATTTGTTTTTATAATTGTTTTTTTATTGGTAATTAACTTTTTTATTATAGTTTAAAACTAAAATATGTAATTACCGAGGTCGTCAAGCAAAGGGATGAGAGTCTGAATGTAAAGCGACGATTGTGGGTTCGATCTCCATTCGATTATTAGTTCTTAATATTTTCTTTTCTTCACTCTGGCACCAATGCAAAAGCCTGGCGTATAGTTTTGGTGAAAATTCTGCCGAAAGTGTAGAACGGAGTGTCTTATCACTAGGTTCCCTCTGTCGGGTAGACACCTATAAACGAGATACAACGAGAAGCTTATTTCATTTTTTTAAATGGTTGCCTACATGGTTTGTAAGTTTTTTATTTACTTTTACAAACAACGTAACGCTACACCACGTAAAGTGTAAATTTCAAACATTCTATATCTATTCGTTCGCTGGTTGCTTTGCTTGCACAGTACGTATAAAATTAGTTTTGGTTTGATAGTAAAATAAATGCTTTCGCTTCTTTCCCATAAAAAAAACAATTTTGTAAAAAGTACACAAAGTTATATTATTACTCATGTACTTTATATTAATTAGATATATATTTAATAATATAAATTCTGCTTACTTGAAAGAAGATTAAACAAGACAAAGCGAAACCAACATAGCTTGATGACTTTCGAAATTAGTTTTGGGAAATTCCTACAATCTTACGCGTGGGTTTTGTTAGATCTTATCCAACTGCTTCAGAAGATGGTATTGTTTTTAGATTGTGTATAATATTTGACTTCTTTATATGTTTAATTCTTAAAATATATGTATAGAATGTTAGGATTAAAATTGCATCATTTAAATCTACATTGGGTCATGTCTTAGCTTTGCAACCAAAAATGTTGCTTTTTAATCAATTTTACTGGCCTTCCGAAATTTTTTATATAAATAAACAGAATAAATATCAAATACTATAGTGTAATATTCTACTAATATCTCATATATAATATTTTTTGGAAGAATTTGAAGGAATGTACAGACATTGTTTGATAACAGGAAAGATTAAATTAAAAAAATACCAAAATACAGATGAGTTATCACACAAAGAACTTGTTAGTAACAGTTAGTTATATTACAAAAATAACTACGTTAGGATATCGCCAGAGCAAAATTTTATATGAAAGTTACAATGTTTCTAGTATTGCCTTCTATTTTATGCCTTCTCCTTTTACACTAGAATATATTAAAATTATCATATTATTCGTTTATAATTTTAAAAAATAGATACTAATGTAATGAATAGCCTTTTATACAAAAATACAATGTAATACAATATACAATTAAATATATTGAAAAAAATATAGTAGGTAATTAATTATAATTATTATAAGCCCCGACAAGTATATGAAATTTGTTTTCAGATATGTATATTGTATATTATAAATTAGATGGGGTGACGATATTCGCAAAGTAGCGGGCAGCGGCTGGATGCGAAGAGCTTAAGATCGAGCTCAGTGGCGTGCCATTGGAGAGGCCTATGTCCAGCAGAGGACGAGGACAGGCTGATAATGATGATGATGATGATAATATCATAAATTATACCGTATAACATATTGTGTTCTTTTAACTTCTTTTAATCACAGAAATTTTCTTTTATTTTAGGACTATAATAACTAATTAGCAAAAAATTGGCCTTTAAACAGTTGTTTGCGTTGTTCCAGTACCTAAGTATTTCAAAGAGCGCAGGACCGGACGGAGTGGCGAGCATTGGGGGAGGCCTATGTCCAGCAGTGAACTTTAAAAGGATGATGGATGGAAGTATTTAATTATGATAAATAAAATTACGAGGAGAAAAAGATTCCTATTTCAAAAAATCTTAAGAACAAATAAAATACATTTAAGTATAATTAAATTTATAAATTCTTAATTAATTTTTGATTAATATTTTGTATTTTGGTAAGTATATTTTTTATAGTTAGTTACGTAACAAAACCTAAATACTAATATTCTTATAGGATTAAAACATTGCACCTACAAGACTTAAATTCCCTCTTGCCATCTTACTCACTAAGCTCATAGAGGGCGATTGCCATTTGCTGTATAGAAGCCCTTACGTATTAAGAGCAACGCAAACATCCCACGTGTGCAAAAAGTAAATGTAGAGCGGATTTCAAAAATAATCACTAAATAGTATGTGTAACTAAATAAATGTATGTTTAATAATATATATTGCATGTATCACCCAACATGAGCCACGAAAAGTGGTGAAATTATATACGGGTATATTTATAAAATATACTCTCCGCTCTCCGCTCTCTTCTTCCACTTGCTGGAAATATACGAAGCAAATGATACATTTCTCTCCACAACTTCATGGGTTAAAAATTATAATTAGGAAGATACATGTTCGTTCTTGTGTACTTTATTTGTATTGTGTATTGAGATCTTGAGATAAATGGTCTGGTCACAGATGGATAGACATACAGACAGACAACAAAGTGATTGTGTTAGGGTTCTGTTTTTAAGGTACATAACCCCAAAAAAACCCAACATTTATTATTTTCTTCTTGTTCACCATAAAAAAAAATATAAATACAACATATTTAAATATTTGACAACCCACTAAAAATATAATGTTGCATCAAAAATGTAATAAACGAGCTAATTATATGGACGCTTGTGGCGACAGGTCATTGCTTATGCATTCAGCACGCCTTAATATCTTCATTACCAGTTTAAAGTATTAGCAAACTTTAGAGCTTGAAGACGTCTCGCTGAGATTTGTATAAGTGGTCCAGTCACCGAAATAGTCAACCGCAAGTGTTTTAGTCAAATAAATTATACGATAACGTAGAATACAAATATCTGGCTAGTCTATTGTTATTTCAGAATTAAGTAAGTATTTTTTATTATAAACTAGTAAGAGGCTGTCGACACAAAGGTGTGGGTTGGATCCCCACTCGAGGGAACGAACTATTATTCATATGTTCATATCTTCGCTCTGGCACCTTCCGCCACTCAGCACACAATGCCTCGAAAATTTCGGTGGAAATTTGGGGAACCTAGTGTTAAGACACTCCGTCTCAGTGAGACACTCTGCCTACTCTGCTGAGTGCGGGATAAAGCGTGAAGCTGACTTATAAAGTAATATATTATATTGAATTAAAAAATCTTTATTGGACTTGATATTTAAATATAAATCGTAATTCGCTCATAACTTGCATCCGTTATCTACTCGCAGCTTTTTAAGTGCGTTTTATTTCATTGTACTGTTTGCTAACGTCGCATTGAAATGAAACGGATAAGATACATGCGAGTGCGGCAATCTGACCAAAAAATATTTTATCGGCATGGTTATAACATAGCTAAACGTTGTTTCATTGTACGTGATTGGTTATAGGTTCATTTTTCAAGTTTATTATATAAAACACTATTGTTTTAAACGCGGCTTCGCCCGCTTGAACTTATTATCGTTAAAATAATAAATTTATACAAAATCTTTACATAAATAGTAGCCTATGTGTTATTCTAACTGCAGCCTAGGTAAAAATTAAATTACCAAACATTTTGCTTCTTTTTTCCGAACAAAAGAAAATAAACTTCCAAAAGATTTAAATAACAATTTATTGGTGTGACGTGCGAAACCGATGGCGGACCGCTAGTCGTTAATACATAAAACATTCTAATATGTTACATTAGTAATTTCCAGCCTAAAAAAATTAGATCCAAAAAAAATAAGTATGTAATAAATAACGCAATATAATTAGTATTTCAAACTTACTAGTCATTAGCTTGCACTTATCACAACATAAACTTTAAGTCCAATAGAAAAGTTTATTAGTTTACAAACTTTAACTTAACTATCGGTCGTAAGAAAAATAGCAACTTCGATAAACTCTAACTTTAGCTTATATGAAATATTTTTAATTTTCTAATTAATATGAAGTAATAGAAAATTTAAATGAACTTTTGTAAATAAAATCTTTCGCTCTTTAATACTATGCCCAGTAACATAAATAAAGTAAGTAAATTCCTAGGCTCAAATTGTAACTCGACATTTGAAAACTTCTTATAACTTATTTAACTTTTACTTAATGAGAACGCTTTGATAAAGACAGTGAACTGTCTCTTTCAAATAATATTTTTAAATATCAACATTCCCTCGAGTCGAAATCGAATGCACAACAATCACATGAGATTCTCTTCTTTTATCATAAAACTGAATATTGTTAATAAATAATTATTTATCGTTTTACAAAAAGAACTTACAAACTGTATATTTAAAAAAAATAGATATCTGAGTAAAAGATATATTTAGCGATTTTCAATGTAATCTATCTATATTAAATCGAAAATCGTAAGTAATGGAAATTCAATATTAAATTTGAGCCAACAAGAAAATTCAACCGGATCCGACTTTATTGAAGTTAGATTTTGTTTCACTACAAATCAGGAAAACATTTCAGTTAATTTGTGTGCTAAGTTAAATGATGTCTTAAGAAACGGGGTGTACTTACAAAGGGGGAGGTTTTTCTGCCCTTCGAAGGGCAATTGCGAAGTGTTAATAGCCCGGTATTAGGGCCATGCTTATGAGTTTCATTAGTAGTGGGGCCACGAGCGATTCATATAAGAACGTGCCTTTATTAAAAGCGACGTGGCTGTTTTGAAAATTACCTGATAACCGAGGTATGGACGCTTCGTGGTTATTCTGGAAATCTTCGTTCTGATTTTATACTGATGTTAGAGTTTCTACAGTGTAGAAATATGCAAAAACAAAGCAATATTACCACCTTGAAACTTGGCAATTACTTTTCTTTTGGCAATTATAATTCTTCCTTTCGATAAAGTAAAAATAATGGATCAGGCCAGTTGTAGCGTAGGGGTACAAGAGTGTCACTTTAGACGCGATTTATTTAAAGTTATTTTACCTCGACACCAAAGCGAAGAAATTACTTCCTTGCTTTGGTGTCGAGGCAAAGCGCGGCGTTAAGTTCCGCACGCATCCGTTCCGTACGTACTTATGAAGTGTCTTAACATTAACATCCCTCTGCCTACGCTGAGAAAAAGAAGACAGCTTAAGCTGATAAAAATAATAGAATATTTATAACTATTCCAATAAAATACTTATGCACACAACACACTTACACACACAAATTTTCATAGAACGATTTATTAAATACAAAAGCAAAATAAAATTCACATTCAAGATTTCGTAAGTAAAAGAAACGTACTAAGTAGGTAGAACAGTCGGAACCTAATGCGTAAAAAGTGACTACGAACGAAGTAACTTGATTTTCGGTGCGCTTTCTTGTAATTTATGTATGACGGCGCAAATGCCAATTTATTGCTGAGTAATGGCACCGTTTGGAGATCTGCAAATGGGCTAGCCGAATAAGAAGAGAAATGGTTTGAAACGTTCGCTAAATGTGTTTATAATTTATTCATCGGCTGATACAAATCCGAAGTGTTATTACAAGAATTGTACCTAAAATACTTCTCGAGTTTTGTATTCGAATGGCGTGGCCAATGTGGAAATATAATGACTTCAACCACTTACCTCAACATTTCAATTTTCATACGGAAAATGTTGCTGACTTCAAGTGCTGATTGTTGGTGGAACTAACACACTTACTATATCGAGTTAGATATTGCAACTAAGTATATAAACTTTTGATATAGCTATAGTCAAAATGTCAGGAGGGAAGTAAAAGATAGCACTTAATACACTTCGTACACTTTACATTACACTTTCTATATGACACTTTACACACTTATCCACGTTTTTTTAACGCACAGTTTCAGCAGTGACACTGATTTTAAATACTTAAACACCGTCATAATTTTAAACCTTACGAGAGGCAGAATAATGACATACTGACAGCTGACTCAATCCATCAAAAACGTCACTTAATACAGCCATTCCCACCTCTTTTATAATTTATAATGTGGGTATTTTACTTTTTTGTAAATTACCCTACATTGACGCTTTCACGCTGTACCTCGTACACAGCAGGGTAGGCAGAGGGAACCTAACTAACCTACTCGAAGATATAAAAGAATTGATATGAGTAAGCAAATAATTTTAGAATAAGCAACGCAGGCGAAGTAGGTTGAATATATAAATACAAAAATATTAATAATATATACAAAAAAGTATAAGGTTTATACAATATACACAGCCTGAACAAATAAATCGAAATCCTAAAAATAAAATAAGTAAATCTAAATAAATTTAACATCATTTATAAAAAAAACATTCTATCAGAGAGATTATTTGCGGTTCCTTATTACGAGTCGTTATATATTTACCTTAAATATGCTAAAGTCAAGAAGCAATTTATTCAGTAAAATGAAGTTTCAAATTTTAATAGACCGTGCCAGTACATCACGAGAGCCGTACCTTTGAAATGTTGGACGATTTCGAATTGCTTTTTGACAATTTCGATTCACCTTTAACAAGTGGCGTAAAAATTGGCCAAATTAGTCAAATGTTACGGCCGGTTCCGGGAAGCCGAGCAAAAATAAATTATTTATAGCAATTTACTTGTGTAAATGAAATAAGTGTATATATAATTTGGTACGAATCCCTAATAAGATACCGGATTTAACCTTCCTACTTAACGACAATAAAAATAATATAGATAACGTCAAATAATCATTTTTTTAACATAAATATTTCAATTTAAACAAATTGCAAAGGTATGAAGCTTTTACCTTTTGTAGATATAAGCGTAAAATTTACTATTGAAAATAATTAATTTTACTGTTGTTTATACAAAATCTTAAAATTTATAGTAAATATATGTAGGTAATTTACAAAAAAATAGTCTACCTTACATTTAAGTCTAGCAACACTTTTAAGAACAAAGTAAAAGTATTGCAAGTTTTTCCTTTTATCATTTAGTGCCAGATTAGTTACAAAAGGGTTAAGTAGAGAGCATTCCAAATTTTTCTATTAGGGAACAAGATTACTTCTACAACAATGATCGTACTTCTGCTGACTTTATTACAAAGGTAGAACAATGAGCCTGTTTTAATCTAACTTTCTTTTCTTGCCGGGAAATGAAAGAACGGCCACACCCACGCAGGGGAAACACGACATCTTTAATTAATTAGAGCATTTCGTTTTGGTGTCTATGTTTGCTAAAATATGGTCTTCATATATAACCTAATATATTTTGTAATAATATCATATACATACTTATCCTATCCTATCCTATATCTTATAAAACAAAGTCGCTTTTCGTGTCTGTCTGTTGTTTCTAACTCTTCTTCTTCTAAACCACCCAACG
>JAKRZM010000542.1:279315-290637 GCA_036379175.1 Heliconius cydno galanthus | reverse complement strand
AACAGGCAGGGGATTGGGTTTGATTTCCACTCGCAATGGAATATTTAATATTTGCATTTACTCACTTTTATATTTTTACGTTACTCTCTTCATTTTGATTAGGTATGTAATTTTCATAAATATTATAAAATTTCTATTCTATTCCATTCAAAACAGGTAAAACAGACATATAATATTAATTATCTGATATTATCCTCCTCTCGTACTCAGAGTACGTAGTATGAGGATTGAGGATGCTTCCTCGTCTGTCATTGACGGATGCGGCTGCACTGTGATCGTTATACCGTTGGACATTCCATCAATAGCACGCCGCTCTAACGAGCTTTGCTCCTGGATGGTCAATTTTTATTTTTTAAAAATAACAACCCATCAATCCTTTGGACACCATTGAACGATCTTACTATAAATTGTTTTATATATATGTAAATATACCCACTGCTGGTCTGTCAGTTTGTTGTTCGTTCTGTTCTTACTTATACTTGTTGGTCTTGTATATTTATATAGAAATAAGATATACAATGACATTTAATAAATATATAAGATATCTGTACAATATATAAGTGAGGAGGAGTTTGAGTTTATTGAACTTACTAACTATATAGACTACATCCAACATAAGATGATTTGCAACTTATTTAGGAATATAATCATTTATATGTAAAAATGTGTTGTATATTGAACGAGCAGACTCTTGGCATAAAGGCTGCTGTAAGTGAGCCAAACGGTCGAATCTTGGCAATGAAATGTTCTCAGTTGACTGCTGGCCTACATTCTCTTAATATAACTACAGAATGATATAAGTGATTTACTAACTTAAGTAAATATGTAGGAAAACTTTGTTACATACTTAGGTATGCATGTTTAAATGTAATCTTTATAATATATAATACAAATATTGTATTTATATAGGAAGGTAATCGCTAAACTGTATTTACATAATATAGAAAAGCTTTATATGTAACACAAAGTAAAACCTTATGTTATTCGGGACTACATTAATAAAGTATTATTGCAATAATTTAATTTTTTTTCTTTTTCATCAGTCTATCGCCGTCCACTGCTGAACGTAGCCCGCCTCCCTCTCCCTCATCAAGCGCCAACCATCCCGGCCTTGGGCTTCTCGCATCCATCCGGAATAGGCAGTTCTCGTCACCCGAAGAAATTATCAAAATAAGCCAATGATTTTACTGATATGCTCAGGGTTCCGTCTGTTACTTTCAAGCTTCATTATCAGACTAGCACGATGGTACCCCATATTGTACGTAAATGCCAAGTTTCATAACTATCAAAGTTTATTGAAAAAAGAGTCATTAAAATTCACATAAAGTTTTTCCGGACGTTCCGGGCGTCATTAGGGCTGGAGAGTGGCCATCGTCTAGTCCGGATCTTAATTTACTGGCTTGCTCTAAGCGCCATGATAATTTGGAATACCTGAAACAATCCATACAATTGGCAGTAAAGAATTTCCTCATAGAAAAAGTATGCGCTGCTATCGATAACTGGCCACTTGGAATAAGCTTTATATATTTTTAATAGTTTTAAAAATAACTAACATATTGGTTATAGTCATAAATGTTACGTACAATAAAGAAAATATTTTTCTTTGTAACAATATTTATGGTAACACTAAGTAGTTATCATGACAAGAGAGGATTTTTGGGAACTCTACTTCTGAATTCTGATCAATGGATGTTAAAGATTGTATGTACATAACAATAGATGCCTGTAAGAAATATAAGTTATTTCTTTTCGACCAGAACAAAATGAGAAAAATATTGCCACTCTTTCAACTACAATTTTGATATCGCATTACAATTATTATTATTATTATGATGATGGCGCAGCGGCACAAGGGTGTGGCTGTAACGCGGTTGTGGGTTCGATCCTCACTCGAGGAAGTGAAATGTTTATTTACGTTTATATTTCCATTTCTACCCTCTGGCGTCGAGGCAAAGCGCGGCGTTGAGTTCTGCCACTCAACCCGCAATGCGTCCAGAATTCGGCAGAAAGTGAGGAACAGAGTGTCTTAACACTCTCTGCCTGCTGTGTGCGGATTACAGCGTGAAGCTGTTTTTTTTTAATTATTATTATCATAAGCCTAGCAAAACATCAAGTTGGATATGTTCCAAAAAGGGATAATGATAATGATGTTGACTATAAAGAAAATGAAAAGTGATGTTTGTTTGTTTGCATATAGCTTAGTAGTGTAAATAAATTTTTCGTTACTTTTTTTCACATTACGTATCAATATTTAATCCAGTAATTTAATAAAAGAATAATTAATATATCTAAAGCGAAATATTCAGATTTCAGGTTAAATGTAAATATTTTAAAATATTAATATTATCTATAGATAAGATCTTTCAATATTTCGCCGATATACGAGTAACTTTAGATATTTAAAAAAAAAAATTTGTTAATTAATATAGTTATTTTGAAAGATATGTTAAAATAAATATGACGTATCCATTACTATTATATGTGTGTGTCTTTATGATGACTAATTTTAGGATTTTAATTTTAGGATAAGTTTTCACAATTTAAATAATTATGATAGGCAAGCTCTCTCTCGGTTGACTTTCGGGAACACAGCTTGCGCGATAGGATAGGACCCTTGAAGTGCAAATATAAAGTTAAGTAAAGTTAATAACAGATAACGGGGTAAAACAGATATTCAGAGGTCTTAGCGTTTGACGCCCTGTATTCTCTGGCTACCCCGATATGCATGAAGCTAAAAAAATATCAGTAGACATTTACTATTATTTATAAGGATTTTTGATATAATAACTCTCTTTAAATTAATTAAAAATATAGTTATATTTAGAATTTTTTGTTTCGTAAATATAAAATATCCTTAATTAAGGCCCACCTAGCGTATGAAGCAATTTAAAAACTGAAAAATCTGCAAGAGCTTTAATTAAAGTTGATCAAAGCGTTTCGCGATGTTAAAGGTGGGGCATTCATGTTGACTCAATTTGATTCCTAAGAATTTAGAATATAAAAAGTCTTAAACATCGTGCTAAATATTAATGTAGCTAACTATTTATGTTTTTCTCTCTATTATATTATGCCTTTAAACGCAACCCTTGTGGGTTCGATTCTTACTCGGGAAGAATGAATTGTTTTCATTTAATCTAACTCTTATAATAAGACAAAGCGCGGCGTTGAGTTAGGCCACTTGACACGTAATGTCTCGTAAATAGGCGAAAAGTGGGTACGGAGTGTTTTGATACTAGGTTTCCTTTGCGTATCGCTACGTAAACTATTAATTTCTGCGTAAATGTTAATATTTTGTTACTGACAATACATGGAAGATATGTTAGAAAAATATTAGTAGGGACATTTATCAATGTAATAAAACAATGATTTTTATTTTTATTTATCTGTCCGTTTGTGCATGTGATCTCAGAAGTAGTTTAACCGATTTAAATACAGTTTTCATACTGATGTATACTTTTATTATATACGAGAGTAAATATTAATAAAATATAAGCGTGCGAAGCCGCAAGCGGTTTGCTAGTATAAGCTATATCCCTATAGCAATAGTCTGTAGCTGCGAAATTGTGCCTTATTGCCTGTGTATTAAGTAATGATATCGCGTCCGCACTCTTATAATCATTTTACTGTAATATTTTTTAAAGTTGCATATTATTGAATTCTTAAAGTCCATTTAGAAAACTTTTGTAACAAAAAGTTTCGGAGACATTCATAAACTAGACTTTACGAGCTATCGCAGTCATGCAATAGTTTTATTTGGAACGTATGGGGTCACGCAAGCGCCTTAACTGCTATCGTTACCTGGCTGACGACAACTTTACAGGAAGACATAAAAATGTTGCGAAACGCACTTTTCTGTACTTCTGACACATTTACCTATATAACTCGCTTACGAGTTGATAAACAATTTATAACTTATTATATATTGACGGCATTTAAACTTATTTATATTAAAAACTAGCGACCCGCCCGCGGCTTTACCTGCGTGAACTACGTTATTATTAATTTCTGTCTCCATGAGTACCTACGTCCTATAAGTGACGTCCGTGCAAAATTTGAGACTACTAGCATTTTTAGTAACGAAGTTTCATACAAACTTTCAACTCCAAAAACAACCCCTTAGAAGTCGAATATTGCAAATTCCCGTCTTAGCGAGCACCTACGTCCTATAAGTAACTCCTGTGCGAAATTTGAGATTCCTAGCACATGTAGTTTCTGAGATTTCGTCATGAGTGAGTGACCTTTCGATTTTATATATATAGATAAGAATGCTTACATACAATGAAAAATTATCTGTATGGTTATTATTTTAATTTGGTTGTAGGTAATGTTAAATTTAATTAGTAGACTTGTAATGTAAATCTCTAAATCCTGCCTACGTCTTGCATATACAAAGTTTACTATAAGTTTAAAAAGATTACGGGTAATGCCACCAGTAAACGACAATTTAAATATAGCATATTGTTATTGCTTATAAGTATAAAGAATAATTGAGCTTAAATCAATAATAACGAAAGCAAATTTAAGAAAGTTTAAGGGGGCGAAGTCGCGTATAAGTTGCTAGTCATAAATAAATATATACCTATATGAAAGATGTAACTAATCTTCTAAGAAAAGTTGGTAAATTTGTTTACGCCAGCGTACATTTTCCCCTTTTATGTTTGGTAGGTGAGTTATAAATGAATGTCGTTAAATCGTCTCGCTAAGAAGACAAAATCAACATATATCATTTTTCCCTTTTTCACGGTGTCATATTATTTATTTTTTAATATCTAATATTATATAAGGCTTTTTATCAAATATATGCGTATATTTCTCATTGTTAAAATGGTTCTTAGAAACTGCTCTTGATTTGTATAGATTTTTATACGTTACCCAATATTATTTCATATTGTTTTCGTCTACTTCTTTGGCCTCAAAGAGACTTCAAAAAGAATGTGTAATACATTTATATAATTTCCTTATAAAACAATGATATTTAATGTTTTTAAGGTCTAAAATAAAATTATTAATTTAGTAAGCATAATTGAAAGTTCATAAACTAAAACTTCAAGTGGAGTTGAATTAAAAATGTAAAATTTTACATGAAAATGACAATCCCATTCATTTTTCTTCAAAGCCAAGTAAATCCTAGCGTTCAATGGAACCTCTTGGCTTTAGTCGTTATATTGCAATTTCTAAATCTACGGATCTTGTAAGCTTTATATATGTTGCCTTACTAACCTGCGCTGCACTGAAAGTGCAACCTCGTATGTCTACTATACGGAATTTAAATACTACAATTATATATTTTTTTTAGGTAAAACTGGGGATCTCTTTTAAAGCAAAAGTTGTTAAAACATTAATCAAAATATTATTTTTTAATATACTCTATAAAGATATTAATCAACTTCTAATAAAGAAATGTTATTGGAAAAATCAATACAATTTTAATTTGTTATCACTAATTAAAATCATGGCGTAGCGCACGTAGAAAAGTTCTTATTTCATTAACGTAAATTGAACGTCTGAGCAAAAGCGTCATGTATTTTTCTATGGCCAAGTTAATAAAGATAGGAACTCCATTCATGGTTTGCTATATATTAATTTACAAAATATATTTGTTAATTAATGTTTTTAATGTTAAGCTTAATTTTGCAGGTGATATTGTCGTGGCATTCTATATCGAGTGAGGTTCAAAATGATGAAATATGTTAGTATTGTTTATAGTCCAATAATAAGAAAATATTGAGTTTACATCAATAAAATGAATTTAAATTTATTATAATTATACATTTTCAGTGAAATTTAATCCAGGATTTGATATATTACAAGAAACAAACGGAGTTCCATCCCTCCGAATAAGCAACTACTATGGAGGTAATGTTTGACTTTGATAAATGTAATATTTAATAGGAACTATGGGCATCACAATTGTTGTCTCTGTTATGGCTATTGATTTATGATGCTACATCTACCGAGTTTAAGGTATCTGGTAATTTGCATGTCCACGACATTACAGGCTTAGAGGGGAAAAGAATTTGGAAAAGATCTTTTAGAGCTGAGTCATCAAGTGAAAGCGAGGAAAAAGAGACTGTAAAGAGCCGTGACATAAAGAAAACAAATCAAAGAGATATTCGGGAAAGTGAATCTGAAGGTGAAGCCTCAGGTTAGATATAAATAGGAATTTAAATGTTGAATCTTACACTAAATTAATTACACAATAATACGAAGGAAATTATGAAATTACTTATTAAAACATAAAAACACATTCGTCTATTCGTCATTCTTATATAAAAAGACAGCATCAAATATAAATATATTTTTTAGAAACATTTAAAGTTTTTAATGTAGCGGGATTTGAACTCACGCCTTTTGGTCACCGCCCAAGTGCTCTAACCACTAAGCATTAAATATTTAATTACAAGATTCTATGAAAGTAAGTAATAAATATTGACTTGAAACGCAATTACAGATTCAGAAGGAGATCGACGTCTCAGCACAAAAGGTTTTTTCCTTCCTGATGATTTTGAAGCAGATCGTAAGCATGACACAGAATAAATTTAATCTTTACCTTCATTTTCTCGGATTTTAACTATTACAATTCGATTTTTCATTTTACAGGTAGTTCAAATGTGCAAGACAGATTTGGTAAAGACTCTGATTCAGAATAACATATTATGCACTTTCTTCCATCTCAGAAATAAATAGAAAATACATAACAAAAAATATTTTTTTAATTACTTTCCAACAAAGTAAAAATTACTTAGCGTAAGTATTTGCTGAATAATTTTACATAGCAAAAACCTATCTCATTAAATTCAAGGAAGTTGAAATGTACAAGGAAAGCACTGATAATAATTATATATTTTTTTCTATTACAAATTCCGTCCAGTACCATTTATCTGAAATGTATGAATAATTCAGCTCCAAGATTCCCTCGTTCAAATTTAACTTTAACTTATTTTATTGCATCATGAAAAAGTTTTTTTTTTAAGTTAGTTTGTCAACAAATGGCAGTTAATAATTATAAATTGTATTTTTTTTAATAATTTTATTTTGTTTTTTAAATATATTTTAGCTTCACGCTGTATCTCGTACATAGCAGGGTAGGCTGAGGGAACTTAGGAACCTAGAGCTAACGCTCCGTTCTCCACTAAGACACTTCCATATCTCACTTTAATTTTTGAGATATTGTGTGATGAGTGGTGGAACTCAAAGCTGCGCTTTGCCTGGACAGCGTAGAAATGAAAATATAATTTTAAATAAATATTTCCTTTCTTTGAGTGGAGACCGAACCCACAACCAGTCGATTATGCAGCACACTTTGTGCACCTGCGCCACGACTGGATAATAGGAACCTGTAATTGGCATTTGTTATTTCGACAAACACAAAAATAAGCTATATAACTTCGAATAGTTTCGCAACAAAGTTAATCATAAGATATCTTCACATTAAAGCACTACTATCAAATTTCCAATTAGCCATCTTAAATAAAATGGCTGGAAAAAATATATTGGATTAAATGTCAACAGAAATAATAATATATGCATTAAGTTTAACGATGATAATTTAAGAATTATCAAGAAATTTATATTATTCCATTATTGTCTAAAGTTTAACAAAAATATCGATTAGTCTTTATCGGTTGTTGATGCCAGTACCCTCTATCAATATAAAATCCTTTAAAAGTTTTATGCTTGCTCAGTATCTTGAAAGATCGATCAGTTTTTAATAAAAATACATCTCACTTGAACAAGTAATGTCTCCAGAGTCAACAAGATATTTGAGAATTTTAAAATGCAATGGTTTAAAAAAGTTAGTGAAGAAGTCCAATAGGTAACAGATAATGATTCAAAGTAGGTACAATTTAATTTAGGCACCGATGCGCACCTCAAGCAGTGGCGGCGCGGCGCGGGTTCAAAACTTATAATTGAATCTCCAATCCTTAATTGAATAGTAGCAGTCAAAGTCCAAATGAATACGGAATTTATCTATTCTTAGCGAAAGATAAGACCTTTAATGAATTCAAACCAATTATTTACGTCGTTATTACCTTCACATCCACCTTTCTTCTTACCTTTGATCTTAAATAAAATTGTGATAAAAGAATTTAACGTACTTAGCATAAATTATTTAAAACGCCGTAATATGAAACATATAAAATTATTACATTGTTTTCTTTAGTATTTGTTTTAATATATGTATACTTCTATATTAATTTAGTTATGTATACTTATATAAAATCACTAGCGGCCCACTCGCAGCTTCGCCGGCACACCACCTGTAACACTATTATGCTGCATTTGTCAACAGATGGATACATTCAATCATAAACATTATGTGACTGTTTGATAGGACGTCATCGACCTTTATATTAGGCCTAAGGGACATAATATTTTATAATGTTTTCTTAAATTTTTTTATTTCTTATTAAATAGGGTAATGGCACCATAAGCTATGTGTTGCACCGGCCACCACCTTGGTGTACCTCGTGGCCAAATCGCTACCTTAATACTGAGCATCCTCGCTGAGCACGATAAAGTTTATTCAATTTTACCGATCTATGTGATGATGTGTTGCACGTTTAACTATACAAGTTTACAACAAATACGTACAGTGTAAAAAATATTAAACATCACAGATCATTAAACTATATAACATAAACTTTCTAAATTTTTTTAAATAAGTGTAGGAACAATTTTATATTAATTATTTCATGTTTTTTATATGTTATTTTTATATTAATAATTATGAGCCAAATACCTCTAGTCCAAAGCAATGGGCTTGACATTTCTTTGACAGTTCATATATGTCACTTGAGTAAAACGTCAATTTGTCAAAAGTTTATTTACGAGTAGGAAAAATGTTTCTTTTCGTTTTAATTGTATTATAAAAGAACCAAATTTATAATATATTATTTCTTAAATAACAAGTCCCGTTTATTAATTATTACTAGTTTTATATATCTTTTATTTGTCATGACATCTGTTTGTTTTGATATCAGAACATCGAAAAATATTTAAATTAATTCATGTTATAACATTCAAACTTGAAAATGGAAAACGGAGATTGGAGAAACAATATAATAAATCAAATTCAGAATCGCAATAAGCGCGAGACTGCAGCATTTCAAGATATCATAGCTTTTCGTGAGTAACATAACCTACCTGTACCTTTTTCTTCCTATTTATATTTTTATAGCACGCATATAATACTTATTTATCATAGTAAAACTAAGAATACTATCTTAGTTAATCGCCTTAGCAAACTATTTATTATAAGATCAACAACATTTGATATGAATGTTTATTTTTTGTGTTAATGCAAGATTGATAGTATAAAAGGATAAAATGTACAGTTTATGAATAAAAAAGATATGTTATATTTATATTAACACATTTCAGAAAGTCGGCTCTTTGACAATGTCAGCACTTTGAAAAATGAAAATTTGCAGCTTACATTGTTGAATGAAAGAATTAGGTTCTCCAATACAGAGAGTGTTTTAAGCGGTGGAGGTTAGTACATCTGTTTCTTATAAGCTATCAAATATTTAGATATATTGCTTCCAAAATAGACTTAGTATTTATATCTCTTTCCTTGTTAGTTGTTCTAAGCATTAGTAGTTAATAGTAGTTAATAATTAACTTTTCAGCAGGTGCTACAAATGAAAGAGTACAGGCATTAGAACAGAAAATTTTATCTCAACAAGAGGAACTCACTTCTATGCACCGAAGAAGGGGTGAAAGTGCACAACAAATAATTAATCTGAATGCCAGAGTGCATGATTTGGAAAAAAATTTACAGTCCAAGGATGTTATGTAAGCACCTTTTTATAAAACAATGCTTTTTAACTATCATTCTACAATACTACAATATTCAGATATAGCATCTGCAGCAACATTTAATGTAGTGACTTGATGAAATTGATACCTAGGCTGTTTATATTGTATTTTAACTATATCAAAGAAGATAAAATAGCTTTTATAAATTAAATAATTAACATATAGCTGGTAGAGAATCACATTGTAAAAGTTCAAAATCAACCCGAATAGGGTTGGTTGAGGTAAACATGTTTGTACATATTGTATTGTACAATGAACCCCACAGTACCATCCGCCCACAGAACATATTTGTCCTGCGGATGGGTGGTCTGCGTAAAAGCATTTCCCAGCGTCACAAAAAAAAAGAAACATGTTTGATTCTAACTACACAATATACACATTGTGGATTTTCTTATGTTAAAAAATATATACATAATAATATATAAATTTTTTTTAATATTGTATATTGAAAAAAATGTATGAATTTGTTCAAATAAATTACTTCTCTTTCTTTAAATTCTAAGAATGAGATATGAATAGTTTGATAAGATACTGGATGTATCTTATCAAAAATATACAGCTTTATTCTTTAAATGTCATTAGAAAGTATCAATAATATATCTGTATATTAAATCATAAAAAAATATTTTGAGTCAATCCGTCAAGTTTTAAATATCATTATGTATTTATTTTCAATTATTAATGTAGACAATTACTATTATTAAAAGCTCAGCCTTTTAATGTGCTATGGTTGTTGGATTTTCCAATAGGGAGATTTATTTGTATAATTATTTCAATGTCCTCGCCCTGGCAACAAACAAAGCTTAGAATTAAGTTTTCCCACTCAACATGCAATGTCTTCAAAATTGAATAGAATTAGTATTTTTTTATGTTATTATTTATAATAAAATAAAATATATGTTTTTTCTAAACAGTTATTTAAATATCTTGTTTTTGTCAGAATTTCAGAAAACACAGCATTAATAGCTTCCCTCCGAGCTGAAATACTAATGTATGAAACGAGCATGAATGAATTGAAAGGGCTCAATCAAATGTTAAGAGATGAACACCAAGCATTACAAATAGCATTTGCATCTATTGAAGAAAAGTTAAGAAAAGCACAGGTATTAATTATAGTTTTATTCGATTTTATTTTTTTATTTCATTATCACTCTTGCTATTATTCACACTTAAACTTAATTGTGATTTCGGGATTTTTTCTCAGGCTATCCAAATATTACTTATAATATGCAGTTTAAAGATAAGTAAATAAATACCTATATTATAGTGACAATAGAAAAAATAAAGACTTAGATTTGTATGTCTGAACTATAGATTTCAACCTTGAGAAAGTTACTATGTTACTAAGAATAGATGTTGGTATATTAATATTATTGACACTCAATGCATACGGAATTAATGACATTATAATTAATATGACTAGCCTTGTGTAAGCATCGTATAATATGTTTGCGGCAATTAATAGTTAAATTTATTCTTATCGAATATTAATTTTTCATT
>JAKRZM010000542.1:211017-279303 GCA_036379175.1 Heliconius cydno galanthus | reverse complement strand
TGGTTTAGAAGAAGAAGAGTTAGAAACAACAGACAGACACGAAAAGCGACTTTGTTTTATAAGATATAGGATAACACTCTGGTATATTCTATTAGAACCTTATTGCAGATTTATTATATGACGTAATAATTAAAATTGATATTCAATCTTTAAAATGCTTACTTTTCCTTTCATATTAATATAAAATGAATATGCATAGTATAAAACTTGTACTTCCTAGTGTTCATGACTTGTCCTGATAACCTCATAATGTATTAAAAACTGTTCCTATCATTCCAAATTAATGTTATTGTTAAGACTATCATAAAATGTTTTTCACTTATTATAAAGAAGGTTTGTAATTGGAATGTTTCTCAGTGACTGTTGTAATTTAATAAATTAAGTTAATTAATAAATAAATTATGCATAAGTCATTTAATTTTTTTTTTCTATGTCAATACTTTACTGCCGATCATCTAAAATAACTTTGTGAATACATTTATTAATATAAACTAAACACACAATTTTTATTGCTTCATTATAGAAATCGCAAAAGACGATTTGTTAAATAAAATAGGAAGTTATAAAACTCAAGGTTAGTCGTTATTTCAAACCTGAATAAGTGACCTCGAAACTATATGGGAGATAGTAATAATATATTCAAAGTTTCTGAATATTTGAGCATTTGTTGTACTACTTTTGGGTTTATGAGTATTTTAAACTTACAAATTAAATAATTCTTGCATCGCAATCGACGGAAAAAACATGAAGGCCGTAGGTCTTTGATATTTCATTGTCGCTTAAAACATTCGTATGTGGGGTACATCGTGCTTCCAGCTAGTCTCGAGCACTTAAACCAAACGTACACATAACTGGAATCAAACTATTCCACTGGATCTTCAAATTTTTATTACATCACTCAATCGTGGCAATATGCCAGACCAATTCGCTATCTTGTCCATCATATTCAGAGTGCTTTTTAAAATTGAATTATATTTAATTTCATATGTGATATTTTTATTAGAATGTATTTTTTTTTATATAATAATTGTAATACTTTTAAAATGTTATAGCTATCTATTTTGGGCGAATATTTAAAATAATTCTTATTTACTGAAATATGGATAAATGGACATGGATAAATTTTTTTCAACGCAATGTAATTAATTGTTTCTCATTGCTAAGTAAAACACTTTCATTTTCCCTAAGTAATTTTCCGGGAATCATAATCGTGAACGCCCTGTATAGTTTACGGCCCTCATGTGATTACCGTTATATATAACACATTAACATGTGCCTATATTACTTGCGAAGTCCACGACCAGTCGAAAAATGAATTTCAGTCAGTTTGGATATTTGAATTTATCCATTTTCATCTTAGTAAAGTATTTTAAAACTAAAAACTTTAGTTATAATGCCCAAAAAGGTGTCTTATTTATTAATATTGTTATGTATGTACGTATGACAGTGTTTTGAAACTCGATTTTGTAATATTCTTGTTGCAGGATGAAAATCGGTCGCTCGTAGAACGACTTATAAAATACAAAGCTAAAGATGCAGATAAAATGAATGAAGAAAATGAACACTTTCTAAAGTAAGATTATCAATCTTTTTCTGATATTATAATAGATTTCTTGAACCAACCAGATGCATGTGTCCTAATTTAATGCTCAATGAAAGACATTTTTTTTTCATTTTTATTTTAAAATGTTTTTGCTATTTTTGTTTTTTCGTGTGAAAAAATATTGATAAAGCTGTATGGCTTGTTTATGTTTGTATAATTTATATTGTTGGGAATAAGGTGATTGTAAAATAATAAGCTATAGAATGATTAAATCGAAATTTGTAGAACTGCACCTTGTTTAGAGTGTATCTAAACTTCCTGTACTTGATATTTGAATAAAAATAGTAAAGAATGGTTTTATAAAGATTATTTAGAGCACAGTACTTCGTATCGTATATCGTATATTTAATGTACGAATGTATAAATGATCCCATTTAGTATCACTATATTTGGTTAATTCGCACCTTTTAACAAATCCAACTATTAGTGCAAAAGTATTTCAAAATTTATATTAATGATAGTGTCGCCGATTTTATGAAAAATCAATTCATTGAAAAAGAGTACAGTTGTTAGGGCCAATTTCCGCTAATTATTTAATTAATTATTAATGAAATAAATAATTAATAAAATAAAATATTATATGACTTTTGCACTGGAAGTTTGAAAAAAAAATAGTATATTGTGTGTATTTCGTAGTATATAGGTAAGTGTTAGTATGGGCTATGCGTGTGACACGCATTAGAAGCTTGCATAGTTGTCCATGATTTTTGTTTGCTTCCTTTTTTTAATTTGTTCAACAGGTCAAGCAACCCTACTGCGTTTTTCATCAACACGTTTGGTAGAGTTAGTTTCGGGTGAGTTTGACATAATGTGAATGAGGTCTTGGTGGTAATAAGGCATTGTGATGTTCAAAGGACGTTTACTTCTTCATAATGGCCCATATCGTATCGTTCGTACAGAGTTTATACGAAACTGATGTGCAGAAAAATCTATTTGAAAATTTTTAATGTTTAGCTTGTATATATACAAAATTCAACTTAATTATATGATTTTTTTACTAATACAATTCTTCACTTTACTGAGTTGGTATGATAGAAAGTTAATCCATTCAACCAAAATAATCGATATTTTAGATGCGTTAATATATGTATTTACAAACATAAATTTTGAAATAGATTTTTTTGCAAGTACTTCGAACATTCCAAACATGTTTATATTACAAATGATACGATTTAACTGCACTCTGAAACTGACTCATGTGTTCGATTTTTCCACTCATTATTTTCATTTTATAAAATATTGGATTTAAAAATATTTAATCTGTTTTTTGTTACTTTTTTCTAAATGTTTCTTTGTGGTTCTGATTTATGAATACTTTACTGATTTATGTATCTTTAAATTACTTTATTGGAAATGTTCTATTTATTTATATAACTTTTGTTTTATATTAATGTGTTGAATGCATTGTGTTTAAATTTTGTTTGGTATATTCTTTCTTTCTAAAACTATGTATTTTGTCAAAATTTCTATTTGTTATTTCATTATACATATTTATAAAATAAGTATTTCATTGTCTAAATTTAAAATTGAATTAACAATAATATTTGAGTGTAATGTGAATTAGATTTGAGGGTAGCACTTGAGTTTTAATAATAATGACACTGTAATATTTCAAATGTTTTTTTTATTCATATTATATTAAGTATGAAAGCGTTTATATAGTACTTTGGCAAACAAACATATATCTTAGCTTTTTTTATAGAAGTATATTGCTATTATTTATATATTATTATTCTCGATTGCTATTACTATGCAAACGTTTTCGTACACAATTAATCAACATTTACTAAAAT
This sequence comes from Heliconius cydno galanthus, assembly GCA_036379175.1. NCBI lineage: Eukaryota > Metazoa > Arthropoda > Insecta > Lepidoptera > Nymphalidae > Heliconius > Heliconius cydno. Next base: position 275,907 of record JAKRZM010000542.1, on the reverse strand, counting down.
AAATTCCATTGAGTTTTGGTTTGGTTAACAATCACAATTTTGTAAATATTTATACGACCTATATATAACATGAAAAATGTCAAGTCAAAAAATGTTGTATTTGCATGTTTTTTTTTATATTCTTGCATGTTATATTATGCATGTGCATTTTGCACAGCACGTTATATTTACGAGGCTAACATGGTTATATAATGGATATGGAATTATTATAACAGCCGGCAAGACTGTTACAGGAAAGCAAATGGCGCTACAGAAAAAAGTTTAAAGAGCTTGTACATAAGCTTACGCACGAATCATTTCAAGTTTGTTTTATACTTATATTATTTGATATTTTAAATTTTATTTTGATTTTAGGAAAAAAAGCGACAAAGTTCGGAAGGAGTTAGAGGAAGCAGCAAGAGAAGGTAGCAGTAGAAATAGTGGGGGCTCTGGAAGTAGTTCCGATGATAAAATCATTGACTCAATGCCGTACTACGCGACAGCGTTGCCTACGAAAGCGGCGTTAAGATTTGTAAGTGTTTTGTTTGTTCTATCTACTGTAGTATTCGTAAATATTATTATGATTGAACTTAGAATTTAAATAAATATTTGAGATTAAACTGAAACTATTTATCAGATATATTGATGAAAGAAAGTTTCATCATTTTCGAAACAACAAAAAGCCGTTGAAGAACTTTTCTATGGCAAAACACTAAAATGAATAATGTGTTGATGCAACTCCAAAGCTAGTTTGAAAATTGGTTTGCTGATTTTAAAAGATGTGACGTGACATGGAGAATTTTCCAAAACTGTTTGGCAGTTATGATGTTGTACCAAGCTATTTGCAAATAAACATAATAGATTGGCAAAGTAATACATTTCATGCGGAATTTAAAGAAAATGTAAACTTGGTACATTTCTACAAAAGTTCGGCGTCAACCTACAAGGAATTAAAAGAGTTTACTCCGCAGACGATAACAATATGGGGTAGTACATATCTGTAGCTGATTTTTTCAATTCTTAAGTACTAAATCAAACGTGTGGCATGTGTGGCGTGACTCATGGCAGGGGACAGACACTCCATTCTCCATTAAGAAACTTCCGTCGTATGTTATGCTCCTGCGTTACGACAGCCTCTCTTATTGCTCGTACAACAACCTGTATTGAAATGAAAAATTTACAAAATACATTATACAAACGGCCTAGTTTTCTCACTCTAGTTTTATGCGGTCGAGTTTTATAAATAACTATTAACAATTTTGCCATTAAATTTTACAGCTATAAAACAAGAAAACACGTATATTAATTGAATAAGGAAGTGGAATATAAATTAATCTGTGCAAGTATGGATTTTGTCTCTTTTATACAAAAGTTATTTATCTCCTACTAGCATTGAAAGCTACTTGTATTCGATTTAATATGATCAGCTTCACCATATTTTATACGTCGCTTTCACGTTATTAATCACTTTCAATAACGCAAAAAACTAGTATTTCATTTCTCAGCTAATACGATCTAAATGCGGCGTCGAACCTACTACTGTAATTTGTCATGGTTACTCTACCAGTTATTGTGTGAGTAATTTTATTCTTATATTACTTAGGACATAGTAATTTATTTAAAACTTAAGTACGGTACATAAATAATAACTATAGATGACAAATAATATCGCGAATTGATTATTAAAATGGAATGCACCTTTCCAGTTGTATAATGTTATCAATATATCATCGCAGTGTCTTGGTAGGCTTTTAATTTTTTTTTTTGGGATTCGTTTCTGCTAAGTTCGCAGACCGCGAGCATTCTTTAACTTGAACTTTATGAGTCAGTTTAATCTTCAGAAACCAATTGTATTTGCGCGTATATAAATTTATTTTCACACTAATTTAGTGTTGGTCCTTTAAAAAACATACAAGTATGACAAAATTATAATCGATTTTAGAAATAAAATAAATTATTTTAACCAGATTATTCGCTTACAATATATAACATTTTCTTATACTTTGAATTGTAATGTGTTCTAGTGTTATCATTCGCGACCATCTAAAAAATAGTGCATACCTACTTAAATACCTTAATATACATAACTACTATTACATAAAGTGAAAATAATTTCTATTTATGTAAATACTTTTTATTTAAAAATAAACTATACTATTCATATAGTTATTTTAATAAATACGATATAATACAATGAGAAAAGAAAGCAAATAAAAAGTAAATGTACAGGTAAAACGTATTACTAATCTATTATTATAACGAACATACGAAGCTCTATTCCCTACATCGTAAAACATTGCGAACAGTTAATGTAATTACCACTAAACCTATGAAAAGGACAGTTATTGTTTTATATTGAAAGTGCAAGGATATAACTTTTTGAGTGAAGATATTAATGTTTTTTATCAAAGATATGAACATTTTATTATGAAATAACAAAATACCGTTGCGAGTGAGCGGGATGGTAGGTACTCTATCATCTTTTGAGCGCGAATAGTTCATCTTATACCTTATTAATTCAATAATCGTACGGCCGGGAGATAAATGAAAAGTATCCTAGTACATTGAATGTTATCTGATATTTTATATTTTCTAGTATGCAGGAAAGGGTTTGCTCGCCATTTTATAGAGTAATGTAATGTGAACGACCATACTGATGGGTTCTTTTAATAAGCAAATAAAACCTCTAGGTGCTTGTTTTTTTTAACGAAGATTTTGATTTTAGGATAAAAGTTTTATAATACATATAGATTTTAAAAAATATGCATTTCTTTCATTGCTATACATTTAAATGTGTTATTTTATAAGTACATTTATATTTCATACGTCGTTATGATCGTGCTTGTCTAAAAAAGTTTGAAGCTGTATAAAATTTATGAAGGGCAACTAATTTCTGTTCCTTAATTTTTGCATTTCAATTTGGATTGCATTTAAAATACAATTGAAAATTTCCTTTACTTTAAACATCAGGAGCAACTTATATTTTGCTTTAATATGTAACGGTTCACCTTTCATGTGAATATGATACTCTGATAAAAGCTATAGTTGCTACCTACTTTAATAGTGACAGGACATGTTCTTCCTGTTCCGCAGCATAATCGGCTAAAAAACATCAAGCTGATTAGACATGCAAAATGTATAATCTACTTTAAATCTATTAGCATTCGTCTTAGCTATTTTAATATTTTATTTGATATATGGGTTTATATTTCAAAATTATAATGAAACTAAATAAATTACGTGATATATTTAATATATAAAAAAACTATGCATAACTTGATGAGAATTCTGTATTAATTAATTAATTAAATGATTCTAAACTATTCATAACTTACAATTAGGATGCACACGACGGCGAAGTCAACGCCGTTAAATGGAGTCCCACTGACCGCCTGGTGGCCACCGGGGGAGCTGATAGAAAAGTTAAATTATGGGATGTTTCGAAACGTAAGTAACAGATTTTGTAATACCTTACTATAGTTAAGTTACACTGTAATATTTATTAAATGACGCAACCACGTTTTTAGACAGAAGTTGTATTTATTAGCCTGACTTGAAAGAAATTCCCTGTAGTTATCTCTTAATATAGCAGTAAATTTTATATAATAACCGTTACGTTTATACGGGATACTCTGATAGATGGAGCTACTCTGGATAGAGTTATTTTAAATTATGCAAATGCACTGGTATATTATATTATCACTAAATATTATAATGTGTGGAATAAGCATTTTAGATTTTAATACTTTAAGTTACAATGCTAAGCTATAATAAATACGAGGTCCTTTCGTCGTCGAAATAACTTTTATCCCAAAAATCATTTAGTGAAATGGTTTTACTGCTATTCAAGATATTTTTAATAAACTTTATATTCATTTTATGTAAATATTTTCAGTAATAATGAAAACTACGAAATTTATGAAATATACTAGTATTTATAATCTTCAGAATCTACTTTACTTTGGTACTTGAATTGATGAAAGCACGGCAAATGAAAATAAATAAAATTAAACAGTTGAGTTGTTGACCATCGTGGCGCAGCGGCACAACGTCTGACTGTCAACTCAGCGTTTATGGGATCGATTCCCACTTGAAGGAATAAATTATTTGTATTTCCTCTCTGCCAACAACTTGGTTCGCTCTATCTGCGCTCAAAAAGTAATAGTGAAAATTTTACGAAATTCATAGAATCTATGTGACTTAGTCGGAAAACCATATATGAAAATACAAATATTGTTATCTATTTGATACAACTTGTACATATACCTAGTTAAATTTAGCATGAATAAATATTTTAAAAAGTTTTGACAGTTGGCTCAGTGGAGAGCAAAGGGGCGCTCGTTGGGTCCAACGCGGGCGTGATGTCGGTGGACTTCGACGCGACCGGCGCTTACATAGTGGGCGCGTCCAATGACTTCGCGAGCCGCGTTTGGACGGTCGGTGACCAGCGATTGAGGGTAAGTTTGTTTTATTTTTCACGCTTTATCACGCATTTAACAGGGTCGGCATTAGAAATGCAGTGGTAAGACGACGAGATGGAGTGCCTTAACTTCTTAGATTCATATAGCGTGACAAGGCGTGAAACAAAAAAAAATGCATAATACATATTGTACCTGATGTATAATTATATCGTGTTAATAATTAATAGTTATTATGTACGGATATGGAGGCATTTTATATAGATAATGATAAGGTGTTATTGAGGAAAAAGTCAATCGAATTCATTAAAATACTTTTTAACTTAATTTACTTGAATGTTATTGACGTGCTGTAATGGGATATCCTGTTCTTTTTACAATTTTTTAACATAACTAATTTAATCTTAAATTTATTTTTTTGATAATATTAATGGTTTTTCTGTAATAAAAAATAATTGTTGGTTTGCCACTTGTTGATGATAATTTATTACCAAGATAATTTAAATTATAAAATGTTCGATACTGTATAAAATATGAACTGATTTTCTTTTAATTATTCAAGTTTTACTCAAATTATATTACGAAACGATTTATGATCATAAAAAATTTACAATGCCCGGTGCATTACTTATCAAGCTTACAATTTTCTCTAAATAAAAACAGAGGGTTTCGCGTTCAAATACAAAATTGTTCCCTTCTTTCCCATCAAAAGTTACTCTATCATCACGAAGCATAATTGCTCAATAACGTAGTTTCGTAACGCGAAAACGCTGCAAATACAATTATATTAAAACTAGCTATTGTCGGACGCTATGCCCAAGCAGCCTCCTCTAACTCAATATATTTTTTGTTTATTTTCAGTAGTGCTTCGTAAAATCTACAAAAAAATGTAGCATATAAAATAGACTTCGTAAAAAACAAAAGTTTAGTAGATTTAACTCAATTATCAATTACGAATATCATATAAAAACCATATTAACTTTTCATAATATATTTTGAGAAAAACACATCAATTGAAAATTACATTTTTTAATGGCCAACATCTCGAAAACGGTAAAATTTCAGACAATGCTGTATGTCGTAAAAAATATTTGAAAATTACCTCCTCTATCACCTGTATCAGTTTGTCTATCGTCCTACTAAGAGCCTGTAAATCGACACAAACAAAAAAAAATTGATAAATGTTGAACTTAAACCCAAGACCTCTGTTAGATAAATCCAACAAAAATAACTATTTTCCATACGACACCACAACAAAAAATGTAACAATTATTTCCTAATACGATTACAATAGCGGAACAGTTTTATACAGTTAGACAGATTGTGCCGACGAAAAAAGATTGGATATTTACAATAGAAGCAATAATGGTATCCGTCAGTCGGGATAATATTGTCGAGCAAGGGAGGCGGGGTCACGAGCACGATCCCTATTAGCGGATTGTTAGCGCGTCCGCTTCGTGATCTCACTCAACACTTCCGATGCTACGGATATCTACTGGTATACCGGGGTATACTTGTATATTTTTGTTATTCGCACATCTATTGTGCCACACGATTTATTGCTCACGAATTATTTTATAGACGCTACGCGATCTTCATTTAGCTAGTTGAAATCCTCATTTCTTCTTCACTTACACGCTGTGCTGCGTTCTGGTTGGATGTGTTTGTATATACTTGCTAATTTCAAATTATATTAACTTTCCGTTACCTTTTAATCCCATTTAGTACCTAGGTGATTGGGTATTTAAAAATAGTATTACCATGACTCATTATATTAAAAGATTGTTGTAAAGAAACATGCTAGCTACTTTCCAGATCAATTAAAGATGATCTAGAACTCTGGAAACAATGAATATATTAATATTAAATGTCGCTGAAAACCATTCGTCACTGGTGATAACAAATCAACCAAATCACTTTTGTAATATAAGTTTGACTGATAGTCCTGTCTAGGCTTCATAGGCACCCGACCTACCTGTTTTATTCTCGCTCACGTATAACTAACTGCGGAGCATAAGTTAATGATAACCTGATACTATGACGAATGGATTCTCCACCTCCTGCAGTGCTGATATTTTAAAATTTAATAAGAATAAAAAACGACCCGTCTCAATAAATTTGTAGATCTGACGAGACTTACCAATAATTACGGTATCTGTCATAAAGCAGGAAATCGAGCGACCACATTCTCATATTATCATTACGGCATGCTTACACCTATAGGCAATTTATTCATCGCTTTGCATCTGTTGGTTTTTCTTATATGTCACAGGTCCATTACCAGGTGTGATTAGTGGGGCGTTTAAAAGAAATAACTTACTAAAATACTTATAAATGTACCTATGTTACATACTATTTATAACAGTTAAAAAGTAAGCAATATTATTTGTGCTAAGCTCGAACTGAACCTGTCCTATACACAGAATAAACTCCTTAAGATAAATATGTAAATACGAGAATAAATTGCGGGCTTCATCGATATTTCTAATTCAATTCACGATTCCTTCCTGATGCATTTGAGTTTTGAAGTGTAGTCCTTACAAGACTGACTTTTGATTTACGTGTAAACCAAATTCGTTTTCGCACCGGAGTTTGCGTGACTGCGATTGCTCTCGACGATTCTCATGCAAATAAGTACACAAATTACTCCATGAATATCCGTTACCAGTATCCAGAAAATGCCATAATAATGAACCTAAAATGGATTACACGATGTAAATTTGCTCTTTCTCCAATTTATTCTTGTTTACGATTTATCGTTTTTTTATGTTACATTTTTTTTCTTATTCTTTCTTTTGCTGCTTGATACATGCGTAAGTTTACATATTTTTCTTATTTACCTGCAGTTATAGTTATTGACATAATTGATATTTAAAATAATAAGACTTATAATTTTGTTGAGAACAGTGAGATTGTTTTACTCTGTCATACTATTATTTACAAGCTTCAGTGCCCGAAAAAAAATATCTTATCTAGAAATACCTACTTATTATCAATTTATTCGTTTTAGTGATTTGATTGACTAAGTTTTTTTAATGACTGAGCCCAGTATGACTGACTGAGTGTTAGTTATTAAATGTTGTCAAGAAGAGACAACATTTAATTTACAGGAGCTTAAATCTCAAATATACCTAAGTACATAAAATCAGATTCATTAATTATTACTGTTATCAGATGCACAGGAAACGAAATGATAAAGATATTTTTAGTGTATTTATTATTATTTGAAAAAGCGTCGTTATTTTTTTTATTTTATTTTTTACTTGGTTAATTTTGTATGTACATATACGTTTACATTATACTAAAAAGTATATTCCTACAACTATAGATTTTTGAATCATACGACAGTCCTTTATAACGTTCAGGACGCGCTGCATCTTTTATAAGTGATAAGCCTATGGTCATATTTCATTCTCGTAGCTTTCCCGAACAAAAGATACTATCGTATAATTCGTCCCAATAGATTCAGAACAAAATGCCGAAGCAAATATCATTTATTTTTATATTTTACATTACATAAATGCATAAATTTTCAAGCATATGTAATTCAAACGTTTTAAATGCTAATCAGTATATATGTGATCATATATTTACATAATATATAAGTTATTGATTTATTACAACTTCAATTGAATTATTACTTTCAAGCTTTCTTTCAAGTGGTGGTCTGCACATAACCATAAGATGGTTGATTTTATGAATATTTCATGCTATTGTGAAGGACTTTATTTTCCATGGACAATGCTGCCTTGGATGGTTTTATTTTATAGTCTTCCAGAATGATTGGTTATTTATAGAAGATGTACCTGTTAAATCTGTATTGGTGCGGTGCGGTGAACTGAGCAATCGGCAGTGTATCTGGCTTGTTCAGGAATTTCGAGTTGAGCCATTTACTTGGAGCAGTAATCTTAATCTCAGAACGCAACTTAGATTCTTAGCAGCGTTTGCTAATGGTTGTTGTCAGTGCGGCACGTGTCTGACGGTCGCGTGCCGCTGTCGTCTGCACTATACGATCTAATCTAAAGCACGAATGCCGACGTGAGGTGTGCTCCTTCACACGTGATTATGCCATGCAAACCCAACTTAGAGATCTCATCTCTTTTATGCGTGCCGTTTTTGAACATATCTAGAACTGGTCAAATAGTTTGACCATTTTTGTTACGGTTCTCCCAATCTGTGTTAATATGTGGGAAGATTATGCATTCATTAACGTTTATGTGTGGGGCACACCCAAAATGATTGATATTTTATAAATACGTTAACGTTATGACAGTAATAACATAGATGGCATTTTTTTAAATTGAGGGAGACGTGTTAACTAAACATTTATTGAAAAAAAATATTAAAGAAATCTCGCACGAATTACATGCTTTACTAAAATAATACATCCATTAGGTTACTTAGAGACCTTGTTAACTTCAAACAATATGAAATATATATACAATACTATAGATACACGCTAAATATAGAGATTATTTATTTATATCATATGGGAATGGAGTCTCTTAACACTAGGTTCCCTTTGCCTACCCTGCTATGTATGAAATACAGAGTGAAATAGTCAAAAACCAAATCTTCGTACAACATAAAAGGATAAATAATATTTATTATACTGCCTGAACTTTATTGAAAATCGAAATTATTAATTCTTGAATATCATCTATAGTCCGATGAGTTGATCTTAATAAGAAAGTTTTTGTACATGAACTTTACATTTGTTTATATAAGAAAAACACAAATAGATTTTCTTTAGACATAAAGTATATATCGGAACTTCGCTGTCATTCCTCTATTTATACGCTGTAAGCTTTTCGAGCGTTGCCTCAATATCTCTATAAGTGTATGACTAATGTGTTAAGATGACTTTTATCATATTAAGAGTTGATTCTTTACTATTCGAAATTTTGCGCACTTCGTGTTCATTAACTAGAATTATTAATAAACTGCAGTTAAAACAATGAATGATATTAAATCGGGATTGAATTTTTATTAAACTATTAATTATTAATCTTAAGGGGTAAATAAAACATATATTTTACTAAAAAAACTTTATTGCAGGTAATTGGCAATTTGGACGGATTAAATTAGATTATAAGTTCACAATTTATTAGTACAATACTTGAATAAGGCACTAAAATACCATTATAAATATAGCAGTTTCACTTAACATTGCAAGAATTTTGTCGTAAGCATATATTATTTATAAAATAAAAATTTATTAAAAAAGATTTTATTTTATTCGTTATCAAACATAAATTATGTAAAAAAACTAAGCTAAGTTCAATAAATTACGATGTCGGGATGGCCGCTTATCTACCGTTGTTTGACTTAGGTCGCATGCTCAGTTTTCTACTTAAAAGGTACTGGATATGGAATTTTAACTTATCACTATTATCAAATGAAGCTAGCTTATGCTAAATTTATGATATGATACAATACAACCTTGGACTCTTGTTATGAGGTCGAAGTGTACAGTAACAGAAGCGACATGGCCTTACTAACGACTCACGGTCACAATCCCAATATGACTCCAGAGAAGGGGACAAGCGAGTGTACCCAGTCATTCATACAATCAAATATCTGATTAACTCATGCCTTATCCCTTGCATTCATCCACAGTCGCGCACGCTCTGTAGGTCGTCCCCGTCTCCGCGTCCGGATCAACTTATTGCCTGACATGGTATAAAAGTTAATCCGTTTGACACTTATAGTTATAACCGCTGTCGTCATCTTACGCTCCCATAAAGTAAACGTTAAACACTCACGTTGTCTTTAAGAGCTTAGAGCCGACGGGGGTATTTATGTTAAATTAATATACTACTATTGCAGACATAGACGTCAACAAACTTAAATTTATTCAAAAGTGCCTCTGATGCGCACGTGAGAAACTAGCATCATAGACTTTGCAAAGCGCTGAGGGCGCGTTGGGTCCAGGAAGTAGTTCTGCAGCTTTAGCTGCTGCGCGTCGGCGCTGCCAACTACATGTCCACGCTGCAAGCACGACTAGCTGGGCCGCAATAAATGCAGCAGCTGCTAACATAGCTCCAGACGCATTAACACATGTACCGTCTGTTTCCCTTACGTATACCATATCCTCAGTTACGTTCTTGGCCTTTTGCTTATCAAAACCAAACTTATCAGTAATTTGAATAGTCTGCACAAGCAGCATATCGTCAGTGGGTGCTGCGGGGGTCGAACGTCTCTTCCTACGGCCGTATGACATGACGGATCGAAGCTCATTTGGTCCACCGTCACATTGGACAGGTTCACAAGTAGGCATGCACGGTGTAACCAAGGCACGGAATTGAACCACTTCCGACGATGGGAACTTAAAGGCATCAAAGTGTGAGAGCAGCGTCTGAAATTATTTTTAAATTTAATAAAATGATCCACATGTTCAAGTGACTTTAATTTCGAATTAATAATAAATACCGATAATTTCGGTGATGATTGATTACCTTTCCACTAAATGTTGATTTATACAAAGGTCCCATAATGAAATGATCAGTTGGACAACCGCGACTATCGATGAGAGTGATTTCACTAGAGTCGACACCATCCATGGCAACAAGTTCTCGGACGAAAATTTCGAATGGTGAATTTTGATCCATAATTTCAAATCGTAGAGCCTGTATAAATATAAATATATAAATTATAAAGTCCATCTGGTGGATATGTAGAATATAAATGAAAACTTCTTTGCTTTGCAATAATAATGTAAAAAAAATTACCAATGGATCTCCAACTTCAGCAGAAGCAATAGTATCATCACCACTCCTGTCTGTAATTCTCATAGCAACATTAGGTGAATCTACAATAACTTCCTCTGAAATTCCTGTCTGAATGTCACCAGTAATTCCAAGATCCACTTCATTTGCGACCGTTTTGTTTGTCAAGTCATATTGACAGGTAACTGCTAATCCAAGATCAGAAGATGTTACTATAGTGTCATGATGTTGAATGACCACGTCATTCAAATACCTGTTGAAAATATTGTTGTTCATTTATTTTATAAAATAAGAAATAATTATTAAAAAAATACATACATAAAAAAAATAAAATAAATACTGTTAAAATTAATAAATGTATTACCTGCCAAGACCGTTTTGTTTTACGTTGCATTCAATGTTATTATAACCCATATGCAATTCGAATTCCAAACTTTGTTTTACATCTACCACACAGGAGTTAGGGCTACCCTTTGCATATATTTTACCATCAAATAATTTGGAAGTTTGAATACGAGCTACCATGTCGCCTGCGCGACAGTCGATAGATACATTGTAACACGAGGACAATTCGTAAGTTGCCGCTTCGGGTACTTCCAAATAAGGATCCTAATAAAAAAGTGTTTAAAAATTACTAAATTGTATTAAAAGTATATCTAAGAAATTTAGTTCAAAGTAAGATTCCATTATTTATTTCTCTAAATTATTATTATCATTTATTAATCAGTATTAGCATTACAACGTAACACTCTGGAAATTCTATAAATATTATCAAAAAGGAATTTCATTGAAATGAATGAACTCTTAATGAATAAATGATAGCTAAATGAATAGAGAACTTATAGTTTTTTTATAATTCATAAATTTCCAAGTATTTTTCTAATTAAGTAGGTACCTGTATATCTGCGAGGGTAGCTTTCGAATGATGAGACAAACGACAAACGTGATCACCAGTATCTCCATGATCGTAGGAATGGCAGCGGAAAGGTGAATTGAGACATAACTCTCTGCACTCTTCTACTGTTTGGACATCCTGATATACAGAATCAACAGTCTTTAGAATTCTGCCGCTCATTTTCTTAAACTCACATAACTTGGTTGGCTCTTCCACACAATTGTTCTCCAGATAGTCGGTGTCTGAACGAAATTTAATGATTATGAATAAAAAATATACTAAAGCGTGTTTCATTAAATAATGATTTATAAAAAAATATATAATAATATTACCTTCATTTGGCTGGAAAGAACTAGTACCAGCCAATGTGATACGGTCCATGTTCGACAGAACGCATTCACCCGTTTTATTGTTATAGTTCGCCGATCTGCAACAATGTGTGCACATTTTAATAGCTGCGGCGGGTTTATTTAACTTGTGTGAACTTTCTCAAGATATGCCTCAGTGATAAGTGGCCTTGCTCTTTTAAGATAAAGCGTTAAGGTCCTCATTAAAAATGGATTGCGTGGTTTATTGTAGATTAACGCAAAGCTGAAGATTGCGACTAAATATTTATTTAAATTACTCCATGTGACCATTTCTCTTTATTTAAATTCCTTAAAATAAATCCACTGGAGACTATAATTATGTAGACTGGGTACCCTTTACAATGTTAAAGATTCATAGAGGAATAAATTGTAGTATAAATTCCATTGCTCGCAAGGTAAAAAGGAAAGCAAAGGATATGTATGGAGCCGTTTTATTACTGGTCCGTATCAGACATTTGTTATGTAAGTTTGACCCCGAGCCCTTTATTACTTTATAGTGACCACCCGTGTAAAGACAGTATTATCTTTGTTCATCTCGGTCAATATTTTCTATTGATATACTATCGGCTCCGATCAGATGACCCTAAGCTTTCTTGTTTATGGGAGCGGCTTTTAACTTATGTCCAGGGAGATGTGGTAATTTAGTGTGTTCTACGTATTAAATAACAATAGAATATATTGTACGTCAGAAGATATGAATTTTGAAATACATTTAGTAAATGTTAGATATGGTTTAAGATTTCGTACTTTTGTTTCATATAGCAGTGTAGGCAGAGAATCTAATAGAAAGACACTCTGTTCTCCACTTTCCGCCAATTTTTGAGGCATTGCAGAACTCTACGCCGCGCTTTGCCTTGATCCCAGAGAGAAGAGATGAAAATATTAATAAGTAATAATACGTTCGTACGAATCTCACGTTCTCACGAGTCCAAACCACAACCGTCGTACTTACAGTCAAACTCTAGCGCCACTGTGCCACTATAGCTGTAATCGCACTTATACTACCATATTGTTGATTATACGTTTATTATAAGATTTAAGCTAAATCTAGTTCTAATTACAATTAATTTTATCGTACAGCATCCTAACTAGGTACATTAGACAGATTATAGTTAATTGTCTCTATTAGTACAATATTAAACCACCATTGTGTATAGTCGGGTAAAAATTCAGAACTATTCAGTTGCAAAGATACAATAATAATAATAATTAATATTGCATAACGTTTATTAAAGGAATAATAGTCGCTCTAAGTTCATAATCCCTAAGCCTGTACACTAAAACACGATGGTGACATTTAAGGATAAATTTCTCCTACAGCCAGCGACATTCAATGGGCCCCGAAGAGCAATGTGTGCCTTATCGGTTATTGTATCGTGAAAGTAGGAAGCGATAGGGCAGCCCGCTCCCACACCGCGCATCGCCAAGGCTATGTGGAATATTTGCCAAATGTCGTGACTGCTTGAGATCGCGATTTGCGACGCCCAAGGAAAGTCTGTGCTGGCTTCAATGAAGATGCGATTTGTGAACCGCTACCTTTCTGGCTTTCGAACTTTGCTCTACTGTGATGTATTTGTGTATCGTGCCAAATTTTAATTGGGTTCATCAAGAAGTGGTTATCATAAGCTTGGTGTAAGCAGAATTTCATCGTAAAATGTAAATTAAACTATCGTCCCAAAGTTTATGCGAAAAATTAGGCCAATTAATAAATACGATAATATAATTGGGTTTGTTTTGTTAATTATTTGTAACAAAACTGAATTTATGTTTCTTCTTGCAATTTAAATAATAGTTTTACAAAATCAAAAACGCTCTACTTGCACTATTTTCCGTATCTATGAAGCTTAAACGTGTAATTGGCGTTTAATAGCATTTAATGAACTTATATTTATTTGAATACAAAATTTCAGAAAATCTAAATTATAAATCGTATTCAAATCAATGAAATCTTTAAATCATAATTCGATTTTATATGATTCTAACTGCATCCAGAGTGGGCTACAGTAAAACATTAATAGGTTTATTTTATAGTGAAAACATAAATTATTCCTTTAACAGAAAATAATAGTTTTACTTAAAAGTATTATACGCCATTACTGTGTCTTACTAAGAATTAAATAAAAAGTCTAAACGTTTATCTTGATGGAACGCTACCATATAGAGAATACAGCAAAAACGTATTAAAAAGTCCTATTAAGTCTGAAACCTAGAAAAAGCTTAAGTTTTTATACATCGTGTTTTACTTGATATATTATTTCTTATTTCAAAAGATAGCCTTTTTAATGTAATACATTCACAACCATAGTGGTTTTTTTAACCCTATCCTGTAGTTCGATGTATTTTTTTTATTATCAAGAATAACTTTAAAAGTTAGATAATAAATTTAATTTTAGTCGTATAAAAATAACTTAATATTTTATTATAAAAAGTGCTCAATTTAAGTTTTTAGTATTTGTTGTTTATACATCTATTCGAGCGGCAGATATACTAATTGTCGCGTACCACTAATACCAAAGCACTAAAGTTATCTAATACCGAGATCAAATATATAAGATAGCAAATCTAAAGCAGTTAAGCAAGATAATGCCAAGTAAAGTCACCGGTTTATTACACTCTGAAGTGAATCAGAATTATATTCAACATAGCGTATAATATTAATTCTAACAATCTTGATATCTCTTGCTTCCTTATCGGTGAAATAAACAAATAACAGTATACGAATGAAGATGTTATGACCTTTTCTATACATTGCAACTGCATTCTCTACAATAAACGGACACCATTTCAATGAGATCTTACCACTTCCTTCTATTGTGGTGTGGAAATAAATTCTTACTAACCAATTTGAATTCCTATTCAATGTTTATTCAATGTTTGCTGTTGGACATTCGAAAATAAATGCAATTTCATTTAACAAAAGCTGTATAGTATTTATGACGTTCCTCATAAGCCGAAGCTTACTTGACTAGAAAATATAATATATTTAATTTTATTTTAAATATAAAATAGCTTACCTGCAAACAAATTCATTTTCTCCGAGACAAAGGTCAAGGCACATCTGTCTTGATTCCACACTATGGGTCCTTTTACCGAATCCTTTAAGGTTGTATCCACGAACGCGGTCGAAGCACCATGCACGTTCACACGGTTTCACTCCCAAACAAGACTTTTGAGCGTAAATCGTGAACACTGGGAATTGAGACTTGGTCAGCGCTCCTACAAAACATATGAAAACCGTAGTGAACATCCAAAACTGGTTAAATATTTATATTATATTGAAAATACAGATGCTCACTTCAAAAGTGACTTGATAAAACCCACCTGGTAACTGGTCGGCGTCAGAACTAAAAAGTACGCATAATCCCGTCTCGTAGTTAACCGCTCGGCAGGTATCGTTGGCTTGGCATTGCTCGAGGCAATCGGTGAGCATAAGCGTGCCAGGAATGTCGTCCAGAATGTGTGAAGGTGCCGAAAATACGTACCTAATAAATAGATAAGCATTGTGCGTTAGTGAAAAAACTATTTTGTAAAGTCAACGAAAAATTCTGCAAAGAATAAAAGGTTTTAAAAAAATGAAAATATTTTATTGTTATTTTCGATTTCCAAAGATTCTGCATTTAAATAAAATGCCCTTTTTCTGCATTACTGACTTATTGAATTATTTACTTGAAAATTAATTATTTACTTGTTACTTTGAAAGTAACAAAGGCTTACCCTGTGACAAGTTCAAATCCGATTTTTTCTGGATCACATTCTTCAAGAGAATTTGCTGGAGCAGATGGTGCTGATATTCCACTGGGAGCTGATGGTGGTATGCCTCCTGCAGTTGTTTCAGGTGCTGACACTGGCTCATCTTGATCTTCGGGAACAGATTTTGAAGGTAGTGGAGCTCCGGGATTTGTATATTCTTCGGGAGCAGCCACAACAGCAGGCTCAACTGACGCAGATTCTACTGCCAAATTATCTTGAGGAGGAGCTTCTGCTGCTGATCTTAGGGTTCCTTCAAATTTTTTAGCCGCTTCTACGGCATACGCCATTATTATGACACTTAGTATAATTCGCATCGTGGCTTGGGATAAAGCTCGGGGCAACATTATTTATCTGAAACAAATAGAACAACATTTTTTAACAAATCTCTTTAACCATTTTATTTTATTACCTAATAAAACTCTAGTGGTCGATTAAAATATTTAAATTTTATTCTCACGAAAGAATATAAATGCTTTAAGTCATTATGCTACGGTGTTAACTTTATAACAACTTAAATTATAAACTTGACTTCATCATTATAAACCAAATTATGAAAATAATCATGATAAGAACTTTCATCACGTAATAACATTTATTGAATATTTCCATTTATTGAATATTATAGGTTGAGTTGATTTCTAATCCCAAAAAACCTTATTGTATCAATTAATATCTATAGAAAGAAGTTAATGGATTAACTATAAATCTTAATTGTATGTGATATTAGTTCACATTCTAAGAGCAATAACCCCATGACTTCTATTTAGAAGAACGATCAACATTCAAACCATATTAGCTTCTAAATAGTTTTTTATCGATATTGCCAACAATATACTGGTAGATGGTAGCAGCATTACGTTACGCTCACGTTTCCTATACAATGTTCGTAACGGTCCTTGTCTCATCGTTGTCCACTTCGTAGTCAACGGTATAACTTATACCAATTTTATTTTAAAAATATATAAGCTGACGCCGACAAATAAATTGTATATTGTTAGTATTGAACGACGTCCATCCAACACTTAAATTTCTTTTTGCTGCAATCAATAACTGCTATTGTATCGCCTCTAACACAGCTTATTTAATACTCATTCTAAAAATAGATTTACTGGTTTCTTTAATATAATTTTGTATTCCAAAAAAAACCTTTGAAACTTTTCTTGGTTTTTCATAAATGCTTGTTATATTTCTTATTATTATTTATTATTTACTACAGATTCTTATAAAAATAGAGTATTCAAATTAATAATTATTCTTATTTGACCACCGTGAAAAAACGACAGAATATATTGATGATCAAGTTTTATTAATAATAACATTGCTAATATTATTATTAGCAATGTTATGATAAATCTTAATATCTTTTCGTCAAGGCATCATATATTTTATGTTTAATAAGTCTAAGACAACGTTCACAACGCACATGCTCCAATAATGTAAATTTTTATCATCCTCATCATCATCAACAGCGAACTTTTGTCCACTGCTGGACATAAACCTAAAAAAATTATACATAAAATTATTTAATAAAATAATTTAATTAACTCTTAAATATTTATGCTAAGTCTACTGGTAGATATTTACTTTACTATCTTACTTATTATATTATTATTTAGGATATGTCTCAATTGTAGCTTCAATATTATAGGTATTTATTAATAGAAGTATTGTTTTCTCATGTTTAATATCACTTGTTGCAAATGTGCCCAACTAGCCTCGAGCGGCGATCAGATGGGGTCAGCGCATTCAATGAGCCGGATGCCTTCAACCTGCTATTTACGTTTCACCATAGTTGTACCGGTTGGCACACTATGGATAGCGCCTTTGATTTCTTATACCTAGATCCTGATAGCATTCTTTTAATGTCATATTTCCTCATTTATTTCTTTATTTGTAAATACAAGTCATAAAAAATTAGACCAGTTAGAACATAGTTAAAAGCAATAAATTTAATATAATATGATCGTATCGTATTTGTAACTTATATTTAATCCACCTTTTAAATTGCCATAGTATTTTATACAAAAGTGTATTGTAGTATTTATGTATTTTTGATCCATTATATTAAAAAAATGTTATGTATAAACCCATAATTGACAAATTTCTTCATCCTTTCAATTAAAGTGAACATAGGTATAATAAACCATATTATTAAATCTATTAGTCCTATCTAAATCCAAGCAATAACATTGACAAGAATTACAAGTGCACTTCTTGCATTTACATTGAATGAAATTGTAATTTGTTGTGTTAGTCTCTAATGGGGCGAGGAAATCTCCTTATGAGTTGACTTGAGGCTATTGTAGCCATTGGTATTACAAGGTGGCGATAGTATCTCAGGCGTCAACGTCACTCTTTGTCTGCTTATTAAAACATAACTGATTTTATACAAGGAACATAAAATAAATCAAATAAATCAGCTTCACGCTATATCCTGCACACAGCATGGTCGGTAGAGGAAACCTAGTGTTAAGACACTCCGTACCCCATTTTCCGCCGAATTGCGTATTAAGTGACACATACAGCCCCTGCGCGACGACGGGTCTTAACAAGGAACATTTAAATAAATTGAAATAAAAATCTTGAAATAATAAAACTTATCCAATATGATTATATTCTTATATGGGTACATTTCTATAAATGTCCATATCAAATATTATTCGATATCCACAATTCTTGACTATGCAAATTAATTAATAGCATAAAATACAATGAGCTTTCCCTGACACTCCTTGCCAAGGGTCAGTGGGTTAGACATTCAGTCGCTTCACAAATTTGCATTCGAGAGTTAAGTTAAAGTTTCCGTCTAGCAAAATAGCAATATTTATTATAAATTAAACGTATAAATTGTGCTTTCATTTTAATAAAAATGTTATTTTTCTAGTTATAATTGCTATTAAAGTAATCACTTATAAATATCTTTTACGCAGTGTTAAACATCGACCGTTCGTTATATACTTTGTAATTATTCTTTATAAGCTTTATATATGTTTTTTCAAATAAAACTATATACAATAGTAATGATTTTACTATTATATAGTTTGATCTTTGATAGTTACAAACTACCTAAAATATCAAAAATTTAAAAGGAAATACAGAAACGGTAAATGTTAATTTATAGTCTAGCATATCCTTTTAGGAAAACGGAAATTTTAACTCTACCGTTGAGTTGATTCCGAAATCCGTTGCAAATAATACGAGATGTAGGTTTTCGGTGCACAGAATCCGTCTTAAAGCGCTTTCTTTTTTGTTATGGCCTTCCATTAATAACTTTTCCCGCTTTACTATACACTATCACTATACCTATAGCATAATTTTCAAACGACGAGCTAACGTCCAATAACTACAGTCTAGCTTGGTTGATTTCACTTGAATATTATAATAAATCTAAGTAAAATCGATATTAAATAAAATTAAACACGTGTTGCTCTTAACTTCTACATCATCGTGTGAAATCCATAAGACGGAGCCACAGGCGGCGGTGCCTTTGAATGAAACGGACATCAAAACAACAGTAGAACAATTATTTTGATTGACATCGCACGCCGCACCACCTAAGGGTATATAAGACCATTGAAATACCTTTGTTTATGAATTAGCTTTAGCACTGTTCACTTTGGATGAAATAAAGCAATGAATGCTTATTTATTATTAAATTGACTCGCCGGTGCCTCGGGCCCGCTCATACATTTTCTGTAATCGGTACACTAATAATAGCCAATGGTTTATTGAAAACATTAGATATAGTTAACTATATCTAATGTTTTCAACTTGTATGTGAAAGTTCAATTTAAGTAATATGGATGTTTTTTTTTGTAACAGAATTTGTAGTGATTATTTGAGTAATAATATATATATATTTTAAATTGTACACTGTCAAAATCCTATAATGTAAATGACACGGTCCGCCCGCTTGTCGGTCGCATTTGCGGCTACAGTCGTGCCATAACGGCATCGTCAATCATCTGTAATTTGATTTCTATGCTCAATTATTGCGTTCGCGGAGGTCGAAACGCGCACTCCACTTCCCACTATACGATGCCCACCACTCACATGATGTATGTGTGTACGACTGTGATTGTTTACATAAGTTTAATGACCTACGAACCGGGTCGAGCTTTGAATCGCAAACATCTGTATCGATCTGACCTCATCTGTATCGGTTTTTATATATAAAACCGGAAGAATAATTGGATGACTTTCAATATAGAATGAGAAACATACAAAAAATTGATACGATAATTTGTGCTTGAATCAATTTATGACTTAGGTCCATATCGATAAAATCGCTTCACTAGTGACCCCAATGTGTAATAAAGCATTTATAAAACCGTAATTGATTCGGGGTAGGGATGCACCGACAGTGTCACGTGACAGCTGTCACGAATTCTTTTGAAACAGTGACCCACGTTCGACACAGTCGTGCAACTCTATTTAAAAAAAAAATCCGGTACGATAAAGTTTCGTGACTTCTTGTAAATAACAACAATAAACATTGAATGCGGCTTTTCATAAATATATGGGTCCTTTAGAGCATTTTGTCTGGTTATTTAAAACATCGCTACCTACGTCTGTTCTAATATCCTGCTGAAGTGCAGGAGTAATAAATATATTAAGATATCGTATGCACATACGATATCATGAAGTAGACGATATTGTGATGCAGGAGAGCCAATGGACTTATCATTGAGGATGTTGAAGACTGTATTGAAAGTGGAATAGGTTAAACCGAAAGGCAGAATCAGGCAATAAGCCGACGTAAGTAGAAGACGTAATAGATATGTTTACGTTACTTCAATTGAGTACCTAATAGTAATAACAAAAGGTCCATCTCTGCAACTTTAAATTATATTTTACAATACGACCTGCAATATTGACTAATATATGAAATAATACAAAACAATATCACGCCAGCAAAGTGCAGACACGGCGACCTCTAATGGAAGCTCATAACAACTGCGCACGCGCTCCTCAGTCACGACCGCCCCAGGTGACGTCCACACACACGGCTCATATAGTAGCAATCTTTAGACAACAATCTTTATACAGACTACTCTAACTAGATAATATCACTCGTTTATTTCCTCATCCATCATCACTCCGTCACAAGTGCCGACGGGTGCACTACTTACACCTGTATTACTTAACCGCAAAGGGGACGGCGCTAACGATGGCTTAACGACCTTCCGCGTCTTGTTAAGATTACGATCGATATATTCCTATTTATAAGGATATAAGAAAATATCTGTGGGAATATGGCCGCTGTGAAGGTTTGTTGGTCGTTATATGAACACTTATAAGAATAACTGTCCAGAAAGTGGTGCAGTAACGGTAGGTGTGACGATGTCGCGCACGAGTTAACGCTAACCCGTGCCGGTTAACATTGAAAACAGGCTTGCCGAAATACACTAAATGCATAAAATTTAATTAATGAAAAATATTTTTTTTCATCCACTTCGAATAAGTTGAGGTTACAGATGTAACCTGCTTGATAAAAACGAAAATTTTGCTTGATTATAATAGTATAAACAAAATTATATACGCATTAAATTATTTATTAACAGCAAAGGAAACCTTATTGCAATTTAAAAGTCAAATATCTAATGAGAAATCTATCTTATTCTATAACCACGAAAGTTCCACCGCCTGCAATAACGATGGAAACTTTTACGCGATAGATTCAATTTACAGAAAGAAATTTCACATTGTTCTTGTACCATTTTTGAATTGACGTAATTTATGAAATACTTTTTCCTAAAAATCAAGATACGACAAAGCAAATTCCTCAAGAATTTGGCGGAAAGTGTGAAACGGAGTGTCTTAACACTAGGTGCCTTCTTCTCTTGTGGAATGCAGCATGAAACTGAAAAGCAAACACGTCCAGGGCATTTGAACCCACAACAATCAGTCAAGCATGTGGCGTCTGCGCCGTAAGGCCGTCTAATGTTATTTTAATTAAAATAAAGTGAAATGTCTATTTCACTGCTAGAGTACGGCGTTCTGGTATGACTACACGAAATTACATAAGATATGTCGGTAGTCACTAATTGGTACAAGTAAATTCCCCCTGAGTACAGTACGCATACGACCGGTCTAGTATAACGGACCTCTAAACTCATTATCGAACAAGTAATCATCCAAAGTGAAGTGAACCTCACGCTCCACACCAACTTATATTATTTATTTAATCATGTGAACGCGTCGCTTAAAAAGTATGAATTACTTGGCAGAACTACTGCATACATTTACTTTACATCGCTATTAGAATACGTTTCTATATAACATTTTAAGCCAAAATTCTTCACTGTATTTTGATATAAAAAAAACATTAAAATGAAATAAAAAATATACGACGTATTTAACACACACACACACATATTAAATGTCAATTAAATTGCATATACATACTTTTATTATATGAAATTTTATTTCATCAATAAAAAATATTTTTAAGTTACAAAGAGGTTTCTCAACATTACGATTGGAACGGGGCGGCAATAGCACCCAGCCGCCGGCAAACACGGAACCTCCTCCGCCTCCCAAACACGCTGCTATTGTTCCCTGACTCTATGGAATCCGACATGATATTACTATATATTTGTAATTAAAATTAACTTTACTACCGACCTATTTCGCCTTTTGTAATGTTAAAATTCCACGCCATTCAAATTTATCTTACTGGCCAACTGTGTTTTATGAGCCGTTTGTTTCGAGAGTTATACCCATAGAGGCCTTTTGAAAACACATAAGCATAAATTCTAAAAAGCAATAAACTATAATCACGGGTTCATTGTCTCCTACGCTACCCGTTAGTTAAAACTTGTCAATAGAAGGTTTTGCAGGCGCTACGCAAATGCTTAGTTCTACGTTGGGTCATCTTGGTCGCATTACGCTAATATGTAATTGATTGGTTTCCTGCATACGGGAGCGGCGACGTTCCCCTGCCCTATGGATGACGCATGCAAAAAACGCTAATGCCATAACGGTGGTGTTCTTCCGGCTTCATGTGAAAACATAATCGATAATGTTTAAGTTATACTGTTTGTTGAAAATGGATTTGTCTATGACTTTCTAGTGTGTAATCGTAATTATTTAAAATTTTATATGCTCGCTTGCTACAACATATTTAAAAGAAAAAAAAGAAGCTCTTTAGCGATTCCTAAAGTCCCCGTAGTAAAAGTATGTATATCGTACCAAAAAAAATTGATAAAATTGACAAAAAATCATTTAAATATACATAATCTGTTTTTTACATGTTTTTATTCACCAATTACTTTAAAAATACATAGGTACATAAATATAGACTAAATAAATAAATAATATATATATAATTAGCAAAAGAAACACCTTAATAGATATGTAAATATATATGTACGTATAAGTGAGGCATCGAAAGTGTTTATATTGAAAGGCTACACGCATATTAATTAGCGTCGGGTCATCTGACGTCTACCGTTATCGACAATAGCGAGAGCTCGGCTTGTTTTTGAGCACATCATATCGCGAATCATCGTGATGTGGTGATATTGTACGTTCAAAGTAGGTAACAATTTCCGGTGGTCACTTCATTCACTTCACTTCACTTTAACACCATTAATAACCATAACCATTGGTTTTTAAATATGCAAAACGCGAATAAAAATGCAAAACACTTTTACCCACTAACACGTATTTTTAGTGTCAATCGATTACGTTATATTCAGAATTTTAAAGTTTTTTTAGTGTCTTAGTGTCACGATAGTTTACCGGAACAGGCTCGCACGTATTTTAAGTGGAGCGATGTATTGCGGCCGCACGGTGAGACGCGAAACGATGCCGGCGCGCGAATCCCGTTGGGACGGACACCATTAACGCCCACCGTACCAACGCACGCGTATAAAAACCGACCTCGCTGAGATGTCGCTCAACGATAACATTGGATGGACGGTTGACAATGGACACCTTGTTCGTTGTTACTCGGGGGGGGCTATCTCTTTCGGATCGAAGTGTGTATAGGGGTGTTATTGTAGGTGCATTATTATGTGTTTTTATATATGCAATGGTCATAGCTCCCCAAACTTCTCTAAATAAATATAAGACATATTTATATCTATAATATCAAATACAGTAGTTGGTTTTGATACCTAAGTGCTTACTCCTCTCATTAAAAAACTTATGTAAAACGATTTTTACATTTTATTCCTTATTTTAAATAATGTTGGTTCGTAGATATGCGTAGCACGTTAAGAATTACAAGATTTTTATTTGCAGCTGTCGACATAAATTTTTCTTATGTCCGTTAATATAATTTACACAACATTATAGCCGCTAAGCTTACTGACCGTTTTAATTACCATGAGTTAGTCAGACACTTGTAATTGTTTTACATTATATACTTGCTGTATCCACGCAACTTGGCAGGGTAGACAAACCTTCTGTTCGCCACTTTCCGCCGAACCCTGGAGGCATTGCGTGTTGAGTAGCAGAACTCAACGTAGCGCTTTGCCTCGGTACCAGAGTGAAGTTATATTATTTTTAAATATTTCATTTTCTTCAGTGGGAATCGAACCCACAACCTATCGCGCTTACAGTCGCATGCTTGTTTCCCTGCGTTACGTCCGGCCTGAATATGTTATTATTATAATTTACATATTTCATTAAAGCTAATTAGAAGCTTTTTTTTCTTACATAATTAAAAATATTCTCTAATTAGTTAGAATGTTTTTATGCTTAACGTAAATGAAACTCATGATAACACTTAATAATTACATAGAGCATTAAGTTTCACAAACCAAGGTAATCACTTACATACGACACTTTCAAGTAATCTATTGCGAAGCTTCTATCATTTTACTACACTTTTAGAATAATGGAATAAATTTAAATTGGTTGGCATTGCCATTTAAACGAATTTATATTATTTATATTTATATTATAAAATTATATATTTATTTATATATATATTCTTATATACTACAATCATAAGCTTATATAAAACATCGTTATAACTCTAACGTGACTGTATATTGGTAATGATTAAATGATTACATACGCGCGTTTCCAATGCAAATGTATATGGAATAAAAAGGTGTAATAAATAGCATTGTCGGTTACCTTTACATTTACTGTGACTTACACAGAGATTGCTTCTCACATGTTTTACACCTCAGGGCCTACAATGTTCCGACATTTCCTGTATTACTGTATATTTATTCTTAACGGTTGGTAAATTAACATAAATTCTATTTAGATGAAAATCGTTGCTTGATCAGTTCAAAGCAATCAGGAAACAATATATTGAGTGATCGAATGCACTGGCAATCTCGATACCTCCATGGATAAACCATCTAGATCCTCATCTGTGCACACCTGTTTATATAACGAGATATATCTTATTGATCCTTTGCCCGAAGCCCCATTGCTATCTTATCTTATTGCTCATTTCCGTATTATACTTATTCATTATGCAACAATACTGCAGCTATACATGATAAATAACCTTAGATGCGCGTGTGCATATTTATTTTTCACAATTGATATCAATAGGTTAAAGTTTTACGTTTTTATTTAAAATAAGTAAGCATTAAAGTTGCCAGTTTGTAAAATCATTTGTTTTATATTATTTATTAACCTTATAAAAAGTTTGAATTCTTATCTGTTTTAACAGATATATTTATAAAACTACCAGATTCTGTCGATAACGTTTAAATAAATGACATTTCAATAGTCACTCTCTCACGTTAAAGCGTGAAGAGTAGCTTTTTAACTCTAAATAAATAAGTTTAAGAATACAAAGAGGGTATCTTTTTAATTACTAGTGGCAACATTATTGAACAGTGATAGAAAAAAACATATTTTATTTGTTTCCTTATAAAGGTGCAAAGAACTGAAGTTTGTATTCTCTTGGTATTTAGCAATCTGTTGATTCCTGGAAGGCCCTTATATTTACGGTTCTTGTATTACAGTTTAAGAATGTACCTCAGTAAATACTTAACAATTTGGTGCAACTTGATATTTTTTTGTATTCACATGAGAATTATAACTGTTATTACTTTTTAATACTATCACTTATAAACACTTACACAAAATAGTAGACACAATTCTATTTCACGAAAGAAGACTATATATATACTATTTTTCTGGAAGGAAAAGTTACTCAGAACTCTTATTGTTTACTGCTGAAGATATCGAAACTTTTCAACTTNTAAGAATACAAAGAGGGTATCTTTTTAATTACTAGTGGCAACATTATTGAACAGTGATAGAAAAAAACATATTTTATTTGTTTCCTTATAAAGGTGCAAAGAACTGAAGTTTGTATTCTCTTGGTATTTAGCAATCTGTTGATTCCTGGAAGGCCCTTATATTTACGGTTCTTGTATTACAGTTTAAGAATGTACCTCAGTAAATACTTAACAATTTGGTGCAACTTGATATTTTTTTGTATTCACATGAGAATTATAACTGTTATTACTTTTTAATACTGTCACTTATAAACACTTAAACGACATAGTAAACACATTTCTATTTCACTAAAAGGTAGTAAATAAATAGTATATGTAAATCATATTTTTCTAGACGGAAAAGCTACTTAGAACTCTAATTTGTTCATTGCTGAAGATATCGAAACTTTAAAATTAAAATCAATCTTATACATTATCTCATCATAGGTGATAATTTCAATGATTTATTTTTTCTAAATATAATCATTTTATCTGTTAAGCTTTTTTACAGGTCCCGTTTGTTTGTCTTCCTTTGTTAAACAAAAAAAATAAGTATTTTGGTATTACAATAGGAAGTACATCATTAATCATGTTATGTACCGTGGATTTTGGGAGTTGCGAGTCACTACGCACGCACTACCAGAAAATCTAACTGTATCTGTCTCTTATGTTTACACATCGCTGACTTTAAGGTCATTATTCGTTTGAGTCATTTAAGATAATTTGACACTACTTTTTTGTTATTGGAGCAATTTACCGTATAGAACCAACATAACTGATATATTCGTAATAGTTTTAATATTTTTTTGGTATTTTATATTATATAATTTTATTTGACCTAAAAATCAAACGAAGAGATTTACTTAATAACAAAAAAGATCTAAAGAAAATATATATAGAATCTTTATTTGTAAATTTAAATTCCGAAATGATAAAAATGAGTTTACTGACCTTAAGCTCTAGAAACGTTAGCCGCGAATCACTGCCGTAAATCCTGAAGAATAAAAGAAACTGTTAAAGAAAACGTTACTAAGCACAATGAAACATTAATTAATATATAGTAAAACATAACATAGATTTACTATTTCTTTTAGCTGCACACAGTATCCCGTTCATAGTATGATAGGCAGAGGGAATTTGGGAACCTAGTAGACACTCTGTTCCTGTTAAGACACTTTCGTTCCCCACTTACACTTACCAAATTACAGTTTACCAATATGTCGAAATTAACATTAAGATTGTTTAATATGCCGCTGCAGATCTTTTGTGAGAAAAGAAATGTCTCATTTACATGTAACTGTTTCGGTCCAACGGCTCATTCCGTACGACATCTGAATTAAGAAGTTTTAGAAAGGTCAAAGAATTCTAGGGCCTACATTATTTGGTATTCTGAAGAAAACTAGCTTTGGGTTATATACCGTACAATCTTTGGCTATGTTTTTTTCGAGAAATTTATTATTTCGATTTTAAATGTGTGACAGATCCCTTTTTTATGAATTAATTTTAAGATGTATTATCAAAGTTATCATAATCTGTCCATGAATATCAACATATTTATTACCCAATAAATACTTCTATTTTACGCTATGTGCTTATAATTTATGTTATCAAATGAATTTAATTTCTACAAGATTTTTATTAAAATATTGAAAATAGTATAAATCTCTTGTAAATATGAAAATATTGTATATTGTACATGCTCCCTTGAAGTAAGTGTTCAGGGAATTTCGTACTTTGAAGGTCTTCTTAACACTATACCAAGGAAAACAAACTAGTAGTTGTAAGCGCGGTCATGCCGCCCGCGCCCCATCCGTCAATGTCACCGTGATGCCGGTCAATATTCTCACGTGAGCAATACGAGGAAGTGTTTTTATCGCCATTACGTTAAGAAGCCATTACTGAAGACGCCTCACATCGGCTCTTCCGATGTTGGCAATGTTTTAGAGTAGTCTAATCTAGACTGTAAATTTGCTATAGATAGCGGCTGCCGAGCTAGAACATGCGTGCTTGAGCGCTGATGCTTCCCCTTATCTGGGAATTATCAGAAGTAACGAACTGTTTACACATTTTCATTATTTATAATGTTTCTTCTACATAAATATAATGATAGGATCTACTTTTCCTTTATCCTTGAACGCAACTTAAAGGCAGATGGGGTCGTTAACCTGTTAATATTGACTCATTTGGAGCATCGCGCCTAAGTAAATTGACTACAAAATTTTACCGTCAGAAGTTAATAGACGCTATGCGAACGTTTCGAATTTTACATAATAGTTGTTTAACAATTAATAATCAGCTTCACGGTGTTTCCCGCACACAGCAGGGTAAGCAGAGGGTACCGAGTGTTAAGACATTCCCGTTTCACATTATACTATGTTAATACATTATATTATACTAGAAAGACACAAATTTTATCAACTATATATCAACACGTTCATACCGATGTCGCCCCCACGCGGCGCCAGCTTATCAAACTACTAGCTCGATATCATTGTTTCTATCGATGACTTGTTGACAACCATAATAACTTCAAAGTTTACACCAAGCTACCAGTGCTGTGTATTTAAGACTAGAGAAATGTTCATAGATCCTGAACAATAGTGATATAAATATACTTTTGTTTAGAAACGACTTATACAGGTATATTATTTTAAAAGTTATCATTAAGCACATTTTAGTCCTATTAGGTTGGATAAATTTTTGCTCATACTTAATCGAAGCCGGGCTTCACTTCACATATTAGGGCTTGAAATTTTGTTGATAATTTAAATTTAATTAAATTAAAACGTACAACGTACATATATCCTTTTTAAATGTGAACTAGTTATATATGCTAGTTACATGAACATCTATTTTAAATGCTTTATTATAATAAATTATTAAACAATACAGACGTAAGTATTTGATACAAACCTCTACATAGCGTTACAGATTCAAAATGCTAAAATAATTTCCGCAAACCTAATTACAAAAATAATAAAATTGTGACAAAATAATATAAGAATGTCGAGTACAGCTAGTTTTCACCGCCGCAAACCGTGAAATCTGATTCAAGACTCCTGCTATTGAATTAACTGCGAAGCCAGCAAGTGACCCAAAGCTTTTTTTACTATATTTTATGATGTTTTATTTCATTTTTCGCTCAGTTTTCATAATTTGGAACGACTCTGTAAAGTATAGAAACAGTTATGTTTTATTTAATAGGAATTTATTATTATTACAATAAATTTCATTATTAATATTAAACACCATGAACGCTGTATGTTAAAAAAATCAAATTTAAAAAAATATGTAATTATAAAAATGTATTTTAAACATCAACAAGAAATTTAAATGTCTGATGTTATTATTTTCAACATAAATTTTGAATATTTATAACGGGAAATGTAAATTTTTGTCCATTATCTGCCACAGCTTCCGCTATATCGGATTACGCATTTTCAAGCCACAACATAAAAAATAATAGTACTCTAACAAAAAATATCCATTGACGGTTTAGCATTCGGACAGTTGAAAATTCTCACAAACATAAATATTTGAATGGTGTCTGTCTGACTTTGTCATTTCTGATTTCACTAAGAAACTTCCTTCTATGCGACCACTGTTGGTTATATTTGCCGTGTCAGTTGCTAAGTGAAACACTTAAGAGAATCTTTTATCCTCGCTAATGCGAGCCGTTTCAGCTCTTGTTCGGGATCCCACTGTGACAACCATTATAATTCTGAGTGAATGTGAAGTGTACAAAGAAGGTATTGTGTTTTCTATAAATATTTATGAGGTAGTGACTGTTTTCTACGCACGTGAACTTGGTGATACGCACGATACGGCCGGCCTAATTGAATATTTCGAAGATATAATTTTGAAACTTTAGCGTGTTTAATGTATTATTTCATTTTTTATTTTTTTTATTAACTATTTTTTGTGGGACGCTCGTTCTGATGAAATCACGACAAATAGGATAATAACCCATCTTCTCAGGGAGTTCAGCTTAAAGTTATATAACGATAAATACTGGTACGATGGTAATCCTACTTTCTCTTAACTAGTTTCTTAAGGCCACTACAAGAAAGTAAAACCCCGCTATGTTGGCGCTCGATGGTTTGCCTCGTGTCCTGTTGACATACAAATTGCCGTGATAAATTATTCTGGGAGGCTGAACGACCACGTTTTTATTTCAATCTGTAATTTTAACGTCATAAACTATGACTAAAAATTAATAAATGCTTTGATCAATTGTATTTTTTTTGGAAATATTATAAAAATCTAAAATTATAGCTGGTCTCCATTATTTGACTATGTTTTAAAACAATTAACACCTGCCGTAAAAGTCTTTCATCAATTTCTATGTAGTATAATTTATCTTAAAATTATATTAAAATATATTAAATATCAGGGTTAAGAATGTACAAAATATATTGAAAGCTGCTAATTCAACGTTTACCGAGCAGTATAAAGCGTATCGACCTCAATTTACACATAACTTGTCCTCTGTATGTGGAACGCGGGAACAATTGTGTCAGTGTGGCTACTATTTATCTTCCCTCCTGCCTGCCCTTTGACCGCTGCACTTAAAGACTACAACTTTTAGAATTTACAAAAAAGTTGCAATCTTAAATTTCTATTTTTGTATTATTTAGGCATATATGTCAATAAAATATAAGATTTGTAAGACATATATATATATAAATTCAAGTAAACTATAATTCTCCTATTTTGCTAAAGTCTAAAATAAATTTACTTTTCATAGCTATAAATTGTTTTGTTTTAGTGTTTCTAGATTTATAGCTGAGTTTTCCAGCAGGTACAGCAGGCAGGTAAGCAATATACATCAAAGCTACGGAAACAAAAGGTTTAACTGCAACATAAAACCCGCTAACACGTATTTTCTTCAACTGGATAGTAAAGTTTGACACACTTTTAAGAGGTTTCGCATGAGACGACGTCGACGACATCACGTTTCCCATGTTAAGAGTTGTTTATAGAAGTCATGATGGTGACCTTAACATTGTATTTTACGATTGTCTCGTCAGTGGTCCAAGCCATTGACATTTCAATAGAAAAGGTGAGCGGGGGTCGTAACGTGAGGTGGAACACGACGTACGTTGCGGCACAGCAGACCTGGCACTATCACTATCGATATTTACCAATTGTGTATTAAAAGTAAAGTGAGTGGAGAATACATTTAGTTCTCCAAATCTAGAACTTGGCCGCTTTAAGACCTAAAGTTAATCTAAGAAAATCAAATAAATTACTTGAAAGATAGTTTAATTTGGTAAAACGTTTCCGGAAGCCAACCATTGGTACTGACTGAAATTTGCATCGGAACATTTTCTAGTCGTTACGTCGATTGTAAGTACTCACGATTTAACGCTGGTATTAATGCATTATTCAAAGGGGTTTTCATTAGGCTGTCGCTATCGGTGCTGAGAATCGCGCTCTCGTTAAAATGTACGGATGGCATGTCAGCAGCTCGTATTAGGTTACTGTTAAGGCGTACACTTATTTAGAATAATTGAAATTCATTTTTTATATTTCTATGCCAAAAAAAACCGGCAAAGAGCGAATTGGTCTCGCCCACCGAGCGTTCCGTGCCAAGTCCATGATTGTCGGTCAAAGGAAAGTACAGATAATAAAAATTGATGAATTTAAGTATATACAGAACCAAACAACAAACATGATTTAACAGACGGGACAATCCTATAAGGATTCCATTTTTTTGTTTTAACCTTCTTTTTATCTCCAAAAATTGTACATTTTGAAATGATCACAAGTTTCAAATATATACTAGCAGTAGAAAAATATTACGTAACAATCGTAATATATATTTCTTACTTTAAATATACCAAAAGAAATGTACTCCTGTATACCTGCCTTAACGTAATTAGCAAAGTAAATAGCTTCATTACCGAGCTTGCTTAAAGATAAACCAGTTCAAGGAAACTTGTGTGGTACGGTCAGATCGACAGGTTTTATCAACACGCACTCGGGCCTCGCGGATACATACGCTTTACTTTCTACAATAATGAGTACACACTTCCCCTTGCACTGCCTGGCCCAATTTATGTTGTTTTTTTTAAACGATGAAATAAATGAAACGTTCTACTAACCGTAATTAATTATCGCACTTGAAATACTTTTTTTTTTACTGCTGTCAAAAATAACTTTTCAAATTTTATAATTTTTTTTAACGCTTGTAACAGATGTTGGCTGTATATTAAAATCGGTTTACTTAATTGTACATGGCGAGATCACTCACGCATTGTATGTAGTTTCGACATAACAGCGTGGGTTTGAACTATTATTGGATTGGATGCATTTCCAATTAACTGGCCGTTTCTGATGCTGATAGTTTTGCCCGTCAGAAAAAGCATTAAGAAACTTAGACCCGGTCGTTTCATCTTGATTCGAAATGACGACTGTCATATGTGAAATAAACACCCACGCCCCTAATACTGTTTCAATCGCTATTGAACATCTTACCTATGCATATTATTATCGTAAACTTAAGATTATGACATTTATATTATGTATTGCTATTGAAAAGCTTATTGATTATTAGTTTTTTGTTACTCATCTAAGGTGGTTATTTGTCGAAAAAACTCAGCTTCACGCTGTATCCCGCTTATTGCAGAGGGAACCCAGCTTTAAGATACTCTGTTCCCCACTTTCCGCAGAATTTTCGAGGCATTGTGTGTTTAATGGCGTAACACAACGCCGCGCTTTTGCCTCAGTTCAGCTTACTTGACATTATCCAAATTTTCTATATGAAATAAACAACAAATATCCCAAAAAGAAAACTACAAACCTACAGATCCTAGAGCACTGTTTCACTGCGACACTAATGTAAACAATGAGTTACGCTGACCGGGTTAACCTTGAATAGCCAACGTGTGAGGAGTTTCGCCGAGGAAAAATATGCCATTGATGCAGGCAAGTGGCGTGCGTGCGCCGGATAACGGTCGCCGCGGACCGAATAAGTGGTTTAGAGTTGTACGTAGAATGGTAATGTTTGATCTTGTTGACGTCCGATTCTTAAACGTTTGACACATATCTATCTATCTATATTATACTTTCTGGGGTATGGGTTTTGGTGGTTGAAAGTAAGAGTTTGTGTGAAGTACTGGGGGATATTGATATTTAATAGTTTTGTATGGTAATATTAAGTATAGTACATAATAACTTATCTATCTTACAATGGATTCAATAATAAGCAAGTATTTATTGTATAAATTTATTAATAGGAAACCGGAAATCCGATTACGCCGTAGGCTATCTACGTACGAGACGCGTGTTCGAGTGAGCGCATTTTGTGATTACGATCACGTTTAATATATCTATATGTATAATCTGCTGTCATCTTTTTTTAAGTAAGTAAAATAAAAAGATTTTTAGATCAAACACAAGTTATAAAGGTCTTGTGTTCAACGAATTTTAAACATTTTCTTTTGATTTTTTTAAAGATATGTTAAATTTTCAAAAAGTAACTTTCCATTCAAACAAATATTTTCAAAAATTACATTATTTATTTAATTAAAAACAATGATATTAAATGTAATCATCGTAATAGAAATGTAAAATAATCACATAGTGTCATTCGTATTTACATTAGTATAAAGCTATCTTACTCTATAGTTAAGCGAAGTAGACTAGTATGAAAAAGTAAGTTAAGAATCTAATAAGTGCTTGTGGCAATGTGATTATACTTATTTTGTTTTAGTTTTTTAAATGAAGAAGAAAGCTGCTACGCTTGTAAATGAACGTGAAGCAACCCCACATTACCTTAATAGGTCCGAACCACATTTCAATTTCTTAGACTTTGAAAAAAAGGGTAATATTTATTGTCAAAACAAAGTTTAGTTATATCCCGAATATAATTTAATATGGTCTGTATAAGTACGTCGTAATTAAATCAGTTTATAGCGTTTCTTTAAAAATTACAATAAAATGAACGTCTTGGCATCTGCAATAATAATACCAATTCCCATTGCTTTACTAATGCAATTAAAAGAGAAAAATTATATTAACGATCAACTAATTTCTAATATATCTACTTGTACTTTCATAGTAATATATCTACTTGTTTTAAAAAATAATACATGTTTTTTTCTTTACTACATCTTTTACTAAAGCTTGTCTGGTTGTTACATAATTATAACATCCTACCATTATGAGAAGCGAATACCTGTCCCTTATGTGGACGTGTTCCTGTTCGAATGTGAACAGTGTTTATTGTAATTAGCTCGGCGGCCGCTGACTCCGTCCGATCGATGAGCTGGCTGACTAGACAAGTTGCTTGCAGTTTTACCGCCTTTACCTTCAATTATTATGTTTGACCACTGTTTCTCAAACTATATTTTTTATGTTAATTATTATTTGGGTACATTTTAATTTAAATATTTCGCTATAGCCATAGCTAGATAAGATTAGTATCTACAATATAATTAACTAAGTTAAAATGTGCTGCATCATTATCTTAATGAATTAATTCTTAGTTGAACTTTAATAGATTTTCGATTAACCCTCACGATAGGGACGTAGGTAAATTCGTTTAGCTCGGTGGCAGTATCTCGTGGGGAATCGTAACTTCTTCCCACATAATTGGCGAGTGGGCGCGGCGGTGGCATTATCCCGATCGCCGCCCACCGACGACGAAACGACGCCTGATTAGATAGATAGGCCCTGCCTGCGACCCGTCCACACCTCCCAATGCGCTATCTGAGCGATCTACTTCGCACCACGACTCAAATGTTTACTCTAATGAGAATTCAATATATTGAAATTTGATTGCTGAAGCAAAAATAACTATAAAATTAACTAAGCACACTATTAAGAGAGTATAAACTTTGTACCAAAAATATGATTGTTGCTTGATATAATACTTTAGGCAAAATAATTTTAAATTTAATCAAAATAAAAAATATTATTTATTTAGAAAATAAGCTTTTATAGTTAGAAAATGAAGGTCGATTTTCTATTTTTTATACACTCTCAAATAAATGGTATAAAAACGAATACAAAGAAAACATAAAACGGAATTAGTAGGTATACACTCTAAGCCGACGAAATATTTGCTTACTGTAAAAGATACACCACATTTGTGAGTACCACCATCACCATACAAAGTATTCTCACATATTTGGGTCACACAGAACCCATGTAATTGAAGTTCGGTGTGTAAAGCTGCTAGTTTCACCGCAAATAGTCTCACGGATACAAAGAAGCTCCTTCCTAATTTACAGATCGTGCGTTTCGGCCTGCGGTCACGCGCTGCCACAACCAAATTCCGCTACCGAACGTGCAATTACTCTACGCCCACAATCTCCCTCCAAAATGATCGTGTGCACAAATAAATACATTTTAAGGTCAATGTTCCTATGCATTCAAAACTCATATTGTTATAATAATAGGACTATTTCAAAGAGTTATTATCAGTTATACGTTTAATTCTATTGATGGTACCTAGTCGTTTGCTTATTTCTTAGAATGTTTATTAACAGATCCGCATATCGATAATTACTTGGATGTTAGCAATTGTTATTGCTACATTCTCACAATTAATGCAATTTTTTCGCTCATCGTTTCCTTAGGATTCATGCGAAAAACACTTGTTGATACTGTCTGCTTATGACAATTTTGATTCAAAAACGTTTATACCAGCATATCACGATGCCACAGTTAACTAAAACCAATCGCAACTAGTAGGCAACGATCTAATCTCCATTGCTGCAGGAAGCTGTTTCTTGTAATAGTGATTATTATTGTTCAGTTGATGCGTACCCGCAGACAAAGCCGTATATCAATAGATCGTTAGAGATCATCTGTTTTCACTTACGGTGCACTCAGTTTTTCGCCGGGAATGCGATCGCGACCGCGATCAACGCTATCAATAGCTCGTATTGTGCTCGTTGACGCTACCACAGTGCACGGTGCAGGTTGCATAATGCGTCAGCCGTGGGAGCGCACTCGCTGCCGGGCCGTTATGCGACGCACGCCACCGGTACCGTTCCATTGCTGATTTTATTAGACGATTCGCGTGTATCGCCTGCAATCATTTGAGAATTTGAGCACGCTGCACCCGTTCCACTTGCAAACCTATCATACACCATAAAATGAACTTAACCCCTGTTCCCCATTCAAGCTCACACGGCTTTCCGATTTACGACATAATGCCGGCCTTTGCGAATATAATTTAGTTCAGCCGCCGCGTTATCTGGGGCAAAGATAACAATATAGCACTAATTTCATGGATTTTATCTCACGCCTTTTGTAGCTGATACCGGGCAATTGTACGTGATTCTGAACTATTTAGTGCGCACTACCAGGTATTTTAATCGTAATTTGTTACGGCTACAGGTGTTCATTCAATTTACAAACGTCCTTTGTTGGATAGATATTGCTTCAATTGTTTTCTACTTTCTAGATTTGACATCTTTTTTAAAGTGGTCATTTACTAGACTTTCATTTGTTTAACTTTATAAATATTTAATGCATGACTCACGGACGATTGCCATAAATAGTGTCAATATATCTTATTTAAATTGACTGTTTTTCATATGGACATATACATAAACATATGTTTCTATGTATGTCAGAGATGACTCAGCCCCGCACCAGCACCCACATTCGAATTTTTTGCGCATCTTAGACACTAACTTAAAATGGAATTTATTACAAATTCAAAATATATGTTTAGGAAAAAAATCTAGGACAAAAATTACAGTTATATTTTATTAAAATGTTGTATTCTAGAAAACGATTTCCAAAAATAACAATTTATTTAGAATTTACATACTACAGATATACTATTACCATATAAATGTTTTCAATCGGACTAATAATTTTGACCCACTTCGACAAATTACTTATAAATATTATTTATTTAAATCAATTCTATATTATAATTGCTAATATCTAACTCTTTCCCACTATACTTTTATCTGTATACGTAGATAATTAATTATGTCTATAAATACGTATACGTAGATAGCCATTGTACGTGAGGTGTGCACCTGCCGAACAGAATGCTACAAGTTTTAATTCCCGAGACTAGTTGAGTGCGTCGTATGAAAAACAAACACTATGAAGAACTAACACAAACACCCCACGCAAATACTATTTGGCTCTACAATTTCAAACACAAATATTCTTTATACCTGATACTTCTAACGGTAAATTACAGTCGTATAATTTTATGTATACAAGCAGTTAGTTGACTTCTTTTCTAAATCAAACACTAACACCCCTTTGCAAATAGTGATTCTCAAAGTTTTTATACTATGTAAACGCGGCCAATGCTAAAACGAGGATACTCCTTTAATTTTTTTACTCATAAGAGGGGCTTCAAAAACTTCACAGTGCTTAGAAAGGCTAGGTTTTTTTTTATACCAATTTAGAGTATAATCAATCTGTAAATTGGTTCTCGTTTCTAAAAAAAGGTGACTGTCAAAAGCTTTTCAGACACATCCAATAGCGACAAGTTGGTCATTCACCCCGCCCGCGCGTAATTAAAATCCTTCAATGGAAAGCGGGCCTGATGGAATCCATCCTGGCCCGAACCACGTACACAACTCAGCACCGCCCTTCAAACTTTATTGCTATATAAATAGTCTTAGACGGCTTGATCGTAATACTGAGATTCTTATTTAAATAATAATTTCACTGTAACAGTTTTTTTAAAAAAAATATGTATTAAAAATATCTGTTTTTAAGTTATCCCGTGCTTGAATTATAATGTTGCTATATTCATATTTTTCCTTGTACTCAATTCTTACAGCGTCGCGTGTTAAACCCGAGCGTGCACTCACGAAACATTATTTAATATGACCTTTATTACTAACTCCATAATATACCAATACGATGATAAAAAGTCTACAGTATGCTACTTTTTTTGTCATCTTTTTTTATAAGAAATGTAATTTCAAATACGATGTCCAGGCACTGTAGAGAACACTATTCTTGAAAGCTGGAACTAATAACAGCTATAAACGGATTTATTTCCACAACATTCCTTGTCTGCGTCTCAATTTACTACGGGCAGGGCACCCTATCTAGAGGCTTGTACTAATGCTGACCTCCGGCCCTGGTCGTGCATTCTAGGTCGTTTGTATCTAGTATGACCAATCGTTTACTCCTATCAATTGTGTTAAATGGGCTCGGATACAGTTGCACCTAAATTCTACATTAGCTTTTTACTGTGATTGCTTTATTATCTAATGCAAAATGTGTTCATATAGATACGAGTATGTCAAGGGTTGAGAATTACTGAAATAGTGGATTGATTTACAATTATTTGTTTTTCGTAAATTTAAATAGTTTTATTTGTTTAAATATATTTCAATCAATCTAGGTTACGAGCAAGCTATTTAAAATATTTTCTTTTTTTTTCATATTTATTTTATCTAAACATTTTAGATTGCTTATTTGTATATAAGTAAATATTTTTAACTCTCTTGGTTATTGTAATCTTGGGAAAGAAAACTTCGTTCGGTACTTTCCATCTATTTAAAGACAGACATGAGAAATTATGATTGACAGATGCTTCGCTTTATCTCAGTAGAACGTGGAAATGAAAATGATTAAATATAGCGATTAATTTTCCCGGCTGTCCTATGTAAATAATATCTTAATGCGCCGCGAAAACATCAATATAATAATTTCGTAAAGTGTAAATCACAATTTTTTTAATGTTTATCAAATAAAATTAAAGAAATTCATAAAATTATTTATTAACGTCCGAACTTATTTTTTTGTTTCATTAAAAACAACTTTAATATTAAAAAAAAATAATGTCATAAGAATTAATTATTTTATTGCAATTTATGATATATTCCGAAATTTTTTGGTATAATATATTTCAAGATTTTTAAAACGTGTATTTTTAAACATGGTTGTTGATACTGTTTGTATCGAATTTTATTAACAGGGCCGTTAAGCCCCAAACTATGAGTTTATATATTCGCAGTACCAAACGCGTTGAAGTCTTTTATTTGAGACGAATGCTACTTCACGCTTACAATATTTCTCACAATACTCAATTATAAAACAATTGCAATAATAATAGAAATTATAAATGGATATTACATTTAATTTTGGTAATAAAGAATCAAACTTCTTATATTTTTCTGATTTCAATTATATCTGAGATAATAAACATATATCCATTTCTTCATGCCCAATATTTTTTTCTTTGTTTAGTATTCGTTGCTCGTGTATGTTATACATTAAGGTCGTAAATATTATTTATGGTAATAATTTATATTTGCTCCTCAGCGGGGAATCCAAATAACAGTTTTATAGTTGCGAAAAACTTATTTATAGTTTGATGTTCTCCTCGCTTATAATACACAATAAATAACGTTCATGCTCCAAGTATTACGAATCAAATTAACTTTAATTTTTAATTCAGGTAACATACAAAAATTTATTTTATATAATAAATCATGTTCTTAGGGTGAAGAAACTGAAGAATAATAAAAAAAACCTTCCCGGAATGGAAAGAAACGATGCGCAGCTAAATATAGCGATGTATGTTGTGCACTGGAGCCTGTCAATCTCACACACGATTGAAGATAGACGCAAAAACATTGCAATACCCACCCTAACGGGACATATATCGTTATTATTTCTGATATCTTTATATCATACTCTATTATCATTAGTGTCCCGAGATTTGGGAAATTTTTGCCATTTTTATTATATATGCGAAAATATTCAGAGTGTTTTGCCAATAAAAACATGTTATCAAAAAATTATACACTTATCTTCTTAGAAAAAACATTTTCTAAAAATTGTTTATATTGATTTATGTTGTTGCCCATAATACGCTTTTATATGTTTATTTTTATAACAAAATATTTTCTAACAGTTTTATCCGGAAGCTGAAACTTTATATCTTATGAATATGTATAAATAGCAGTATAACCTCTTAATTAACCTGTCCCGTAGGAAAAGTGAGGTAGGTCCTTACCCAGCCTCCGCAACCACGATAAAATATTTATAGACTTGTTCTTGAACAAAATCAAGAAAATAGAGAGTATTTTTCACCATGAAAATCCTAATTTTCTTTATATGTAAAAAATATAACCATAACACAATAAATAATTACTACATACCTCTCCTAAAAGTTGATTAATTGAAGTATTTTTTTTCAAGAATCAGCGTAATGCGATTGTTCTAACAAATTTATCACCCAGTTCATGAACTTTTTCACTGGTCGTATATCACAGGCGGCACAGTCCGTGATGCACGCGCTTTTCGCGAGCCTAGTCTCGCGGCCACTCTCGTCGAGACACTGAACTTGCCGCAGTGCGTCCCAACGGTTATAACATAACACGTCTGACGTAACCTTAACCTTGCAAGAAGAAGAGGAACGAGCCGCCGAAGGACGGAGAGAGAGAGCGATAACCCGAAGAAAGGGAGAGATGGACGTCGCGGCAATGGCAAGTCCAAGCGCCGACGCCGATCTCGCCGATGCGCGATAGTCGTATGCGCCTACAACAATTATACTCATCATTACGATTTTTATACATCACTTAGGGGTATATAAAAACAATAAAATGAGGATGCATATATAATTTTATTGGTTATTCCTAAGTATTAAAAATTTAAAATTTTATGTCATGCCTCTATGAAATATATGTATGTATGTACATATATTTATTTTGTTATTGATACTAAAAAACTTTTTTTTATTTTGATGTCTATTTATTTATTTTTTTATTCAATGTTAGTTAAATATAGTTAATGAAGATTTTTAAGGCATTTTATCTTTATTTTTATTTTTTTAATCTAAAACTGAATTTTTAATCAAAATAAATTTAACCACATTTAATTACATCACGCAATATATGTTATGGCAATTAGAACAGGAAATACTCACACTATATTACCTCTCATTTTCTCAGTCTTCTATTATGTACGTAGCTCTACGGACCGTGTCGATTGATTATATCATAAGCATATTTTCTCAAGATAACTCTTACCAATTAGTTGCGTACACATCAACGTCTATTCTGTAAATTATTTTTACAATTATAACAACTTATTACTTACTAGAATTATTCGTATAATAAAAACAAGAAGGCATTATTTTATAACTACTTACAAAAGGCATCTTGTACAAATAAACCAAAATTCTTGTCTCTACAAGTTGACACAAACCGCAGCCAGCAATGGCGTCGATTTACCGAAAAAAAGAAGATTTTTATTTACATCTGACTTCTTCGAGTTGTTTAACTATTTTAAAACCCAAGTATATTACTTTAAACGTATTATACTTACTGCTTTTAATGCTTTTATAATAAATTAACATAAATAAAAATAAACTTAAATCGCAAACGGGAGGAGGCTACTAAAATATTTACGATAACATGTATAGTGTATGTCACAATGTCTATATTAATAACAAGCCGATACGAATTTGTATCATATTTCAGCATAAGGTAATCTGTAATATAAATTACCTTCTGATTACGAGGTAAGCTATTGTTACAGATATTAAAATGTTTCTTATGTTAGCTCTACAATAAACCCCCACAACTATATTTAAGTTAGAGTCTTAGACGTCACTTATATAAATAAAAAAAATTGAAATGAGAAACAATTAAACATTGATTAAACATTTCGTTATATTTTTTTATAAAAAAGAAAGACATTACTAAGATGTCACATAAATGTCCATTACGACGTATATTTATTTTTAATAACCGCCATGTGATAATTATGTTGTCTTTAAACTCGTCAGCCACGTCCGTGCCATTCTAGTTTATTTCATTAATCATTCGTTCTAGTAATTTAAATATAACAGGTGTGTGAACCGACAGATTTAACTGATAATATATATTAAAAAATAATCTTTGTAAATTATCTCATTGTTTATACATGATAAAAACAATGTAAATGAAATCCATTAAGTATTGCCCGGTATGAAAATGATTAAATACTGTAAAGCCGTATCAAAATAATTAAGATTTTATAGAAGTATCATTTAATATTTAAATATTCTTCATGACAATCTTGGAATTCTGGTGAAACATTAAGAAATATTACACGTACATTACTAAAATAAGAAATATATAAAAAATAAATTAAGCTTTTAGTAGTTAAGCTTTTTTTATAAATAAAAATTCTAGTATTATTTTCTATAACAAACACAATAAGATTATTATTATTTATTTATGAGTGTTTTTTTATTATTGATAAGAATTATATTCTTAAATTATCTTATTGTTCATTAAGATAATCTAAGAAATTTAATAAAAAACTTTAGTTAAAATTTATAAGACAAACTACAAACGAAGTAATATTTGTATTGTACGACAACATGTATCTCAATATCTGTGTTGCCCATAAAACGTATATTTTTCTTTCATTACCAGCAGCCGTCACTATTTCCTTTATGCAGTCTTCTTTCACACGCTTTGAGCTCTATTTAAATCAAGGCATAATCAAAGATTTTTTATGGCTTCATGAACCAGGAAATGTGGTTCTAGCCTGGTATAAACAAAAACACAAGATGAGACTCACGCGGGTACATTGATCAATTCGAACTGTAATTTATTTTTCTAAAACTATCTAATTTGAAATGTCTGGAGAAATCTACTTTGGAAATTAATAGCGTGATTACAGCGGTTATTGCCGGCAATTTTTT
The DNA here is from genome assembly GCA_036379175.1 of Heliconius cydno galanthus. NCBI lineage: Eukaryota > Metazoa > Arthropoda > Insecta > Lepidoptera > Nymphalidae > Heliconius > Heliconius cydno. The sequence goes on along the minus strand of JAKRZM010000542.1, from coordinate 232,919 downwards.
AACACTTCTAGCTCTAATCTGTGTATTGCATGAATTCTTAAACTCATCAATCTCTCTTGACCCCAAGCCGCCGTAATTACTTGTTTGTTCGCGATTAATTGATATTCAACCTTCAATTACATCTGGTTTTTTTTTTGCATAAAAAGCATTAAGTAGTTGGGCATTAAATATTAAATACTTTTTTTATATATTATATATACAAGATCATAAATTAGGAAGATGTACATAATATTATATTAGTTTGTATTGTATGTAATTTTCTAAATAAGTATTTTTTTTTCCTATGTATGGAATAATACTTTAAAAAATGTCAAAAACCCCTTAATAAGTTAAACAATAATTTTACTTAATACAACAAAAGTCTGGTGCTAGTTAAGTACTTGCGAAGCTCCATACGTTTGAAACAATCCACTCAGCCACGTGATACATGGAGTGCTTACGCGTTCATTATACCTAATTGCATCGTAATTATCGGCTTTTGAAAGCGGCATAAAGTGGCGGCATCTATATTTTATGTGCTTTAGCTTTATATTGTTCTCGTATATCTGAAAGTTTATATTAGCAAACACATTTATTATTTAAATATATTGAAAATTGAGAAAATCGATGATTTTAGAATGAGTATAGAGTCTATAGTTAATTGGTTTAAAACTATCGAATTCAACCGAGTTAGATTTAAAATTAAATAATATGATGCAAAATGCTCTTCGAAGTGTGATGTGGTCCTATGTAGAATTTTATTACTGATATTTTAAAAACTATAATAGCTTTCTCGATATATAATCTGTCTATCTCGTATGACTAATATTAAAAGCTTCTTAAAGCTACGTCTTATGTTGTGATTAATGCTTTTTTAAACGTCCGATCCAATATCTTATTTCAAATGTAGTGTATAATACATATATTATTAAAAAATATCCTTCCGACATAGAATACGATCAAGCTAAACTAGTAATATGTAACTACTAACTTTAAAAGTTGATAAAATGGAGAAAATATTTTTTATATAATTGTAATACTTAAGGTATTTTGATATTTGTGGAAAATTAAAGATCAAGGCCAGTCGTGGCACAAGGAGCCACAGTAAATGAGGACAGGTTGTGGGTTCGATCCGCAGAGGAAATGAAATATTTATTATTTTCGTTTCATCGCTCTGGTAACGTGACAAAGCGCGGCGTTAAGTTCTGTCACTCAACACGCAATATCTCCGGAGTTCGGTGGGAAAGTGGGAAAATGGTAGTTTCTTAACACTAGGTTTCCAAATTCCCTCTGCCTACATTGCTATTCACGGTTACAGAGTGAAGCTTAAAAAAATTTAAATAAGTACATTTTATACATCATTCTATATAAGCGTATTCTTGTTCTACGATCGCTTGTTAATTTATAATGAATTCCTCTTTCTGATGTTCTTATGAATATATTAAAACTAGTTATTAATAATAACATTGCTTTTCATTTTATTTATTCATTTCTTAGTATTTATTAGTGAACAAAAAGAGAAAACGAGGGTAAAACTAATATTGCCCAGACATTTCTTCATACATATAAAATATAACAACTTGTTTATATGCAAATATATTTTGTCGGTTACAATGTTCGTTTTAAAGTCAATTTTCATGGTCTTTGTCCGGGTAAAAACTGAGAAATATACATAATTACCGTCACCGTAGACGCATAAATAACTTGCATACAGTATATAAACTACTTTTGTTTATTGTCTAAATGTTATCAAAATGTGAGTTTCTAAAATATAACTAAAAATATATATGTATAAACAAAGAAATTTTACTTATCATGTAAATTCTAAAAGAAACTTAAAATCCTGTTGAAAGTGTCTTTCGTTTTCTTAGTCACCGCGGGCTGGGGAGTACATATCAATTTTACTTTTTCCTCATCTGTCATGACGACATTCGCATCACGATTGGGGCCGCGCGTGCTAACTGGACTGGACGCATGTACAACACTTTTCTCGCGGTCTATTCTCTCTGATAATATATATAACAATGGTAAGTATGCATCACATAAAACGAGATAATGTGACCATAAAAAAGAAAGCTAGCTTTATTTCTTTACGGCTTATGACCTATTAAAATGATCGTAAATTTTTATGTGTAGGTACTAACTAGCATAGGAAAAAAATATAATAGAAAACCACCACCTGTTTCATAAAAGAGATAATTAGAGCAATCACAGGATTGTATTTCGCTACGTTATTCCAATAGAAGCATAAAATCGCAGGAAGAGAAGGATTACTTTTATGGGTTAGGATGTATACGTAATTTGCACTTGGATCATGTTCCCAGATATTTTAGTTTAATAATATAACTAGAGCGATGAATCGAAAGGTTTAAGTTACTTGGGCTCTTGGGGAAACGTTAATTTTTTATGCCATATTAAAATACATAAATATTTTCTAAATTAAAGCATTTACTTTTACTAGTAAACAAAAGGAATGTTTAAAATATGGCCCAGTACGTATTTCTGTAGCGTTATCGGCATTTGCACATACGGCACGTGCGACGTCGTTTTAAATACGAATAAAAGATACCATTTGGACCTAAAAGGGTTTGGAAACGGTAAACGGTTGTAATTGACACGAACGTCGTGCATATAGACGGTATATGCTTCACTCGGCGTAGGACGAATGCGTGATGTTTTCGTATAAACATACACTAATTAGTCCACGAAGAACTTAATATTTCTAGTACAATTTATGTAAACTGTTTTAAGTTTATTTATCTAGTTCTATTAATAAATATACATGTATGTATGATTTCTGTATATTGCAAAAATAATTACGAAAAAAAGTGACAACATACCTATAGTATATAGGTACTTACAGATTTTTATGCTAGTTGCAATAAAAGTGTAAGTGTGATATATCTAAATATATGTATCTAGAATTCGGCAGAAAATATAGACACTAAGTTCTCTCTGCCTAACCTGCTCTGTGCAGCCTTCGGTATTGCTTCGTAACAACTAACAAGATTAGAGCACAATTGACATTAAAGAAAAATATAATCTATTGATAAATATATAAAAAGTAAATAGAAATAAAAAATAAATCCAACAGTTGTAACATATTGTAAACGATCCACCGCTTACATATAATTTATATGCCTTATTTATTTTGCTCGCGGTATTTTAATATCTGCCCCTGAAATGGAAGACGTTACAATTTTATTATTGCCATCATATATTGTGTATACCATATTCATTAAATATACTGCTATGAAATAATAGAGGCTCGCTCTTGAACTGATTCTACATCTTTATGATTACTGCTCACATCCTTTGATGTGCCGTAAATAAATTTACGTTCGGTTATAGTATCATGTTAATCCTGGCATGTGATTAAATAACTGTTATGTTACCATGCACCTTAATAATTTCTTTTATCAATATAAAAAAATATCAATTTATGATAAGAAATATTCCTAACTCTTATGATTAAAGATTCGTAAAAATGTCTGTTTTTGTTTAAATTTATTCGTCAATTTAAATAACTTGCTTTTAGGAGTATATTCCAAAAGTTGTACTGTCCATCTTATATATAAAAGTCTTATTCTATCTACAAACTTATGTGAAGTTCTACGGTATTACGCGAAATTAAAATAAATAAGTCTAGGACAGATTAACATTAAACTTTTCCATATATATGTAAATTCAACCTAACTGTCACAAATACAAGTCCATTATACTATACATATCCTGTTTTTATAATTTTTAACAGTCTTAGCTCATACTTAACAAACTATCAACTTTCATAACAGGGTGCGTTGCCTTAATCTTTGTAATAAACGTGCGTATTAAACGGTATCTTTACCATTTATGCCACATATTTTACCACTTAGCCACATATTTACCATTACCGACTATGGATTTACAATCTAAGTAAATATGATCGTAAGCATCGATATAACCCTGTGACCAACTAACCGTATCAAAACTTGGAAAGTGTCCACAATGAATTGATAAATATGCGTATAATATATTACGAATAAAATTTGTAATCCTAAGGCATATTTAACTTTCCTTACGTTCTTGTCTGTATATCTAAAAATGTTGTTTACATGGCTGACCAAAATGACTAATGTATAAACATATAATAATAAGTATTTTTTTCAGTTTCCATCGCCCAATTTTCGAAACATTGCATGTTGAGTGGCGGAATTCAACGCTGCGCGTAACTTTGACTTTATATGAGTTTATATAAATAATCAACAGAATTTTTTTCGTGCCTATTCCTATTATATGGGTTTTGCTCTCGCTGACGCTATATCAGCTAAATGTTTACATGTGCTTATGGATTCTATATAAATTTATGATGGGTACTTGCTACTGCTATTTGATAAAATAATCCTTTAGTGGCATTTTGTTTCATTTTATAGTTTTTTTTTAATTAAATTAAAATTAAGAAATAAATTCATTCTTTTACTGAAGAACTTGAGAAAATTATATTCGCTCGACCGGTAATTTTATTCATTCTATTTTAATCTCGTAAATGCATGTTTTCATTGTAACACTTACCGTTATTGCTCTAGACAAATTCATTCCACTTTCCATTTTTCATTTTCTTGGATGCAGACATCTTAAAAGGCAATTCGTAGAAACAAATGCGGACCAGTAATGTTGTCACTATAGTCTACATCTGAGACCTTACTTTAGCTTTAGGTAACGGATCCAAACGCCGCGATTTGCCTTGTTACCAGAGCGAAGAAAATTAAATTCATTTCATCAAACGAGAAGGGAACCCACGACCTATCGTATTAACAGTCGCACGCTTGTGCCTTTGCGCTACGAGATGCCACCAATATATTATATTAAAGCTTTTAATTGTTTACTAAAGGCAAGTAGTAAACATGACATACGCTTTTAAACGTTGCGAGTAATCGTTATTCATAGTAATTTATTGCAAAATTACTATTCATGAGACTCGCTCGCAATTATCTAAAAATGATTATTATCGAGTGCATCTCTTAGTAGCGGAGATATGCGTCAACCACATCGCGAGATATCGTGTTAAGGAGGCTTCGACAGTTCGACAGGTGATTTCGCTCAAATTGAAGTACGCTTTTAGAAAAATATACTGTGTTATTGAAATTCTTGTGGCTCACTTTCTGTGTTAAATTACGTGAAACAATATATACCACAGTGGTTATTTAAATAAACAATTTATACATATTCAAGAAATTAAAAAAAAAATTTTTGTCTTCTTTTATTTTTTTTAAGTGTTCCTCTATCCATTTCAGTCAAAAATACTAAATGTACAGACAAATTATTTTTACTGTTTTATTATATATAGAGAAACATTAAGAAACATCTCTCGTCCCCAAAATATAGAACTTAATACTACTTTGAGAGAAGGAACTATAATTTTCTAACTGTACAAAACATATATAACATGAAGATATAAAATACATTTAACAAAACAATTAATATCCAATTATCTTGGTTGTTATTCAGTTTTAATGAAAATTATAAAGAATGACCTCAGCATTTCGTTCCCATACCATAAATATGCTGAGTAAACTACGCTACCCTATTTTCATAGCGTTGTATAAAAATATCTATGATTGTAGAACTGTAGAAGTATTTTTAGACTAAAAAATATTTTTCACTTTCCATACTATTATACTGAGGTTGTAAACGGGAAAAATATGTTAATTTTAAAATTATTTCAATTGTTATAAATATATATTTATCTATTTTAGTCAGCATAAAGTATTTCTAGACACATATTTAATTCATTCTGCACCAAGATAGTAAAAAATAGATATCATTATTTACCCTTCATATTAAATTTATCTGACGTCTCCAGCATTCTAAACCACAATTGTTTATATTGCTATGTAAAGAAAAAGTAAGTTTAAACTCAGTTAGACATATAACAATCGTTTGTATTTCTTTTGATTCTGTTTTTGCAACTTCGCCTAAGTAAAAAAAATAAGGGTGAAAACATTATTTGGTACAAAAATATAAATAAAAGAAATTGTTGAAAAATTTATATATGTCTAGTACACTATTGCATAAACCGACCCTCTATCATTAGTTTCGCCTTGTTCCTAGACACCTATGTGATTATTATGTATCATTTTTTTTATTTTATAGATTGTTAACTAAAGAAACATTTTCGTAAAGAGGATTATTATTGTAGATCATTATACACTTCTACCGCCTATTAAATTTGTAAGATTCTTTTTTCTTACGTTATTGAGCCCTTGTTTTTTATACCTCCAGTCCACGATAAAAATGATATCGTAACGTATGGAAATTGCGTCGTACTAAAATAGATGTAATATAAAGCTCGTAAATATTTTTACATTATGGTTTCTACATATAAACGTCTGACAATAATATCTCGACAAAAAAAGAATAGATGCATAAATATTTTTCAATTTTCTTATCATTAAACAATATCACTCGCGAAAGAATATCAGTCATTAAATATATATCATAGAGCGACGTAGCGTCTACTTAATAAATATGTACAGGCTATATTTGACCGTCAAGGCACGGCTATAAATTTCATTCACTCTGTAATGCGATATTAATAGAGATGGCTTCTTAGCCGGCAATTGCCAATTATTATAGTATTTTAACGTTCTTAGATGTAATAGAAATCAATCTAGAAGGAGAGCATAATGCAAAAAACCGCTAACCGAACTTTGCGGCAGAATGTCGACTCATTCATTACAGGCAAGACGTGCGGTTTCATTATTTAATGAAACGTTACATTGGCATACGAGATACATTAAGTTCAAGTGCCGAATCACTATTTGGGAAGCAGCGCTAACACTTGTAATTACAATTCAATACAAATTAATGAAGATGGACGCCTTAAATGAAAATGTGATTGCACAGACAGTGGCCAGCGCGACACGGAGAGACGGCCGCGCGACCACCTCTGACGAATGTCAATGGCACGCCAACACCGTTACTCGATCTCCGCGTCCGCCAAAAATTATTTCACCAATGAATCCGTACGTTTGATTTTAACACTGATCGACTTAATGAGAAGCTTGTTGTTCAGGCGCCGGCGTCCGTTATAATTTATATGCTTCAATGATCAATATAAAAATTAGTCAAATTATATACCACCAATAGATACCAATCGTCAACACAAAAGCGTTCTATATTAACGGATACTGTTAACAAGATGTAGAGTAAGAAAATCATTGATTGTTGTGAGCTTCTCGGAAACTTTCGTATTACATTTATTTGTCAGATATTTATGATCATTACTATCATGCTGATAAGCATTCAGTCGAATTTTTGTAGTTGTTTGTAATATTGTAAAACGTTATTTGTTCCTCAATCGCGTCATATTTTTTGTAATCATTATATATTGCCTGGTTTTTTTCTTATAAAATTAAAGAAAACAATTCAGTCATTGTCTCATCTTAATCTTTCTAATACGGTTATAAGAACCTTAAACATAAAAATTGTACCTTGATGTATTTATATTATGGATATTTATAATACTTAGAAAATGATAAACGAAATAAGAGGCAGGGGCACAAACGTTTGATTGTAAACACGCAAGGTTCTAGATTCTTTTCTTTTATTATTAATAACTTCTCCGCTTTGATGTCGAGGCAAAGCGCTGGCATAAGTTCTGCCACTCAGTACGCAATGCTTCTATAATTCGAGGGAAAATGGAGGGCGGATTGTCGTAACACTAGGCTTCCTTTGCCTACCCTGCTATATGCGAGATACGAGATAAGAAGCTCAGAAAAAAAAATAAACGATGCATGTGTGTTCTTATTTTATCAAAGTACAAAAATAATTGTGGATAGCAAAATTACATGTTGTTTTAATTTTATTTTAAAGTTGTAATATTATTGTAATTTACTATGAATTATTTATATTTTAGCTTTTATGAGCTTAAAAGCACCACCAAAGGTAATAATTGTTGTGGTTAATTCCATCACCGGTCATAATCTAGAGACGTCCACCTCTGAAGAGGTCAATATCTTTTCTTACGCTCTATCGAGCTTACATCTGAACTTGGTAGTTGAATTTTTAATGAACTGGTTTAACCAATTACTTCTCTTGTTTATTGTCTCACATTGTTTATAATCTATAAAAATATTTCTCTATTCCCAGCGAAGTAATTAAAAGGTTAATAGCTTTTTGGTATAAGAGACGACAAAATGAATAAACATGGAACAATTGTTATTATTAATTATTTTTAAATGTGCAAGTGTAGACAATTACGAATGTGTTTTTTTTTTATTACGTAAATACGTAAATTTCACAATTATTTCAATGTTTTTGAACATTTAACTATTTTTATATTTATTAATTTTACACAAAAAAGTTACTTTCAAACAATAAACCTATTTACTCAGACGAACGAACGAAACGAAGTATGGTAAAAATTCTAATAGAAATTTTATTAAATTACCATTATATGTATGTAGGTACGAATGACTAATATAAAAATAACTTCCAATATGCCTCTTGAAATCTAATTGCCTTTACATGTACAGTTTAATTTATGATAAGAGGTATCTCATAATCTTAGCATTGTCTTTTTTGTTTTGTATAGACTATAAAAACCAGAACCAGTGTAGAACTTAAAACAAAAATACACATATTACACTATCCTGTTTTGCCATATCTATTGTTGGCATCAGAATTTTAATAACCATCTTACTAACGTTATAGCACTGTATAAAAAACAAATGTTTAATTAACGTTTTGTCTACAAAAAAAATAATAATTGTAAAACTACTAAATATATAAAAGTAAAAGGGTTTTAGGACCACCACTATGAAAAATCACTTCAAACTCTCTATTTTGTTGTCTCTATACTTTAAATATTTTTTTTCTAAAGAATAAGCAATTTTTACTACGGTACACACTATAAAACAATATAATGTTAAAATATGATTCGCTCATAGATAATTAAAAGACATTTGGCGACACTCAGTCGGGTCCCAGGTGCAACGGTGTCAAAGCATTTGATTGGCTCCACACTTGACAGGAGTCAGTAACCATGTACACCCGCTAACAAGGCGCAAACGACCTTGCGGGGCGTCCTTGCCGACATCAGATCTCTTTCTCTTTCTTTTTATTTGAAATTTGTCGTCCATCCTTTTCCATCTCCCTTTACTACAACACTACCACCCCACGCTGGTGGACCTGGTGATAAATTACGCTTACAGATAGCCCTTGCGTTCTCTACTGAATATATTCTTAACAAGACCAGTTTTATTTACGTTGGTATCATTTTTATGCTACACTGAATGGATCTATATATATCGACGATGTAAAGTTATTAATAAGTTGCCATTTTTATCGTACTTTATTTTTGTATTACGTTATGGAACAGACATAAATTCTTCGTACGTTATTCTGTCGTCATATCGATTTAAATATAATTATTAATGTTAGCGCAACTTAGCGATCCTCGACTTCAGCCACATTATGAATACAAAATTTATGCACTTTATGGTATTTAATTTTTTTCTCTTTTTTAACTTCACACCGAATCCCGCATATAGTAGGGCTGCGGGAACCTGGGAACCACTTCAAGTTTTCACTTTCCGCCGAATTTTGGTGTTATTTAACATATTTATTGTGTAATATAATTACACGACATTATACAATTATTAGAAATGATGAAAGATGAATATTATCTGACTTTTTATTGTCTAAATAATATGACTCATAATTATTTTAGTATCTATTTTAATAAACAATTAAATATCAGAACTTATGATCCACCAACTATTGACCAACTAATGAAGTTTTTCTATAAACATAAATTCAATTATAGACTGTTATTTTAATAGCATTGGGGCTATTTATAGAATATTTATCATCTCCAAATCGATCGCTAAGATTTTTATCGAACAGATGCAGAGCCATTAAAAATCTACGACAATTATTAAAGTATTACAGCGGTCGTAACGTTTTTAAATAACTAGTTCATAATAAAATACTAGCATGCAGACGAAGATTTTTTTAATAGAAAAAACAACATAATTTTTACGTGTGTTCGTGTTCTTCCCGAGGGCTTTGTAGGTTAGTTGGTGAGTCTGGTCCGTGGCAGGTTAATGCATCTATTTACGTCTCGCATGCCTGAGAGCTGATTATTGGCGCCCCACTGGATATTGAAGCGGCGCGGCGACGGTACAGCGAGATCATCAATGCTGGCTTTTAATAAACCCCCTTTTAAACCTTCTGTTGTTACTCTGACGATAAAATCTTCAACGAATAACGTTAGCAAAGATATTTATACTAATTAGTGTAGACAATTTATGATTATTAGTATTGAAAGAATTGAAATACCTAAAAATAAATTTAGATTAAGTATTTGAAATATTTTATAATTCAAGGACGATTTAGAGTATATGTAGATTCTGTAAATCAATAAATATTTAATTTTAATTTTTGAGTGAACTACGAGAAAACATAGCAATTAAGACAATTAATGAGCGGTCAAATTTTGCGACAACGAAGTAAACTATATTATAAAATAAAGCGTAGTGCTCACCTTAAGATACATATGTATAAGTGAAATTAAAAAAAAACAGCTTTACGTTGTATCCTGCATTCATCAGGGCAGGCAGGGAACCTAGTGTTAACACACTCCTTTCCCCACTTTCCGCCGAATTTTTCGAAGTATTAAGTGGGCCGGGCTTGCTCGATGCCAGAGCAAAGAATTGAAAATATTAATAATTAATTCCCGCCTGCGCTACTTACAGTTTCAGAATTAAAACAACGAGACGGCAATAACTTAGCGTTCTACTCAGCCAATATGAAAAACGATAAATATTTATAACTGTATGTATGTATGTATGTATGGTTTAAACAATTATAAAAAAGAATGGCCACAATAAAAATATCGGAACTGGAAGGTGTAACATCCGACTGTCAATCACTTTGACGGAGTGCTCTCATCAGCATGCATCAAGCGTTGCCTGCGTGCGATAGACCAGCGTTCGCGCTTGCTTTTACGAGTATAGCCGGTTTGAAAAAAACAATGCCCGTCCTAAGATATATGTAGGTACATTTATAATCCTTTATTAATTTTTATTATATTGCCTAGCTTTATGTTTGTGTTTTTAGATTCTTCTTATTCGTATAGATTTTTATGATAATTCATTTTAAGATTAAATATTAAACGCCCTATAATTTTCTTAGCCTTAAATTACTGTTAGAATTTATAGTGAAATTTGATTGGTAAACTTATAGTATGGTGTTTTTATTGCAATAATGTAAATAACAATTGTTGATATGCAGTGGACATTTTAATTATTTATTTCAATAAAAAGACATCAACGCGTCGCCCATAAACTTAGTCGCTACGACAACGAGGCGCCACGTACATATTTTACAAGCTCGCCAAAACTTTGAAATAAATTGTGTCACTCGCTCTACTGTAAATATGGTGTACCCTAATGTAAAATCACCGCTAACAATTTTTTCTAAGGAACATACATTTTTAACGTAATTAAATTAAAATATCATCTTCACGCTTTATCCCGCACACAGCAGGGTAGGCAGAAGAAACCTAGTGTTAAGACACTCCATTCCCCACTTTCCGCCGGATTGTGGAGGCATTACGTGGCGGAATTCAACGCCGCGCTTTTGCCTCGATACTAGAGCGAAGAAAATTTTTAACGTTATTATTTAGCAGAATTTAAAAAGTTGCAAATTCCATAAGTAATTTTAATCTTGTTCTATAATAAACACGTCGTTACAATACCAGTATGAAACACTGTATAGTTTAACTTTAAATAAGCATTATGTATGCTAATTGGGTAACGAGTACATTGACAAAGTGTTGCCCAAGCGAGAGTTAACCGGTATATAGCAAGGAGGTTCCTTTTGCTATTCAATATCTTAAATGCCTGTCTCTCTTTTCAATCCACCCTCGGTAATTGCATCTCTATACATTTTGTTTTGACTGCACTAAAGCACTACTTACATTGTTGTTATTATTTTTTTATTTTTTTTTATTACCGTCTAAAGTGTTACACTAAAGGCCGTATGATTACTCTGATTAAAGTGGAACGTAACATTTGTTGTCCGCTAACTCGCTTGAAAATAACATATCTTAAGCACCCACTTTAGAATTGGATAATTGCTAAGATTTTAATCATACTCCACTAGACATGTATGTAGACATGCAATTTATATACTTTTTGTGTTTATTTTAATTTGTCCGCAAATAATGCATAAACTTGCAAGGTAATAAATTGTATGTAATTGAGTTAACTGTTTAAAATTGCTATAAATTGAATATGTCCATTTAATGTGATGCGCGATTCAGTTTTTATTTGCTGACAGGTGAGTCGAAAAACTCACATTATTATCTATGTTTTTTATTTGGCTACACGCTGTGTAGGCTGGCAATAAGTGGGATAGGCAGAGGGAACCTAGTGTTAAGACGCCTCGTTCTCTACTATCCGCCAAACTTTTGAGGACTTGCATTTTGAGCGGCGTAACTCGACGCCGTGGTTTGCCATGTAACTAGAGCGAAGAAAATAAAAATATATCATTCCACATTTAAAATATTTTAAATCGAAATTGATTCTTTAACCGTCGCACCCTTGTGGCACCAGGCCACAACGACCTCAATTAGTACATAATATGTAATATTAAAAAAAATACTATAAAAATATTCATATTTTTATTGCATGATCTTCAATAGTTATTTTAATCATTATGCACCGTTATGAAAAAAAAAATATATATTTTTTTTAAATTGATACTTGGGCTTTCTTGTCCCGATTGAAGGATATTGATGTCAATAGGACAATTATAACGGTGTTTATAATGACGTAAGCTCAATATGTATGCCTCCGAAATATCTTAATTTTAAAAAGAAATTATTACCCAATCTTGTTTATTATTACAGAGCGGTGCCCAAATTGGTTATTTTTCGTTTGTGAGCATGGTTCGGACACATTAAACGTTATAATTAAATGTAAAGAGCATATGCAAGTGTTTTCGATTAAATATATTTTTTAATAAATTGTATTTTATTTTTATTGTTTTCATTTCATTGTATGAAATATTTTTATTTATATGCGGAAACATTTACAATTTAACTCAGTTTAAATAATTTTACTATATACTTTCGCCGTTCTTGTTAGACAAATCGCGGCTAAATTAATAGTTCCGCCTTAAGGAAACAGAACAACTTGTCACTAAAGGAAGTCGCTTTTGTCTCTATGATACAGAAGTTAGTGAATATTAAAAATATTGTCAAGGCAAAGTAAAAGATTTTACCCAACAGTAATTTTATAATGCTTAATGTGTTTAGATTTATATATATTAGGAAATCTTAAAAATGATTAACACAGGTGTTTTAATTACTAATTCTTTTACTATTAAAATTTGAATGTAATTGCTAACTAAATCTCTCTTCTATTAAATCGTGTTACAAAAGCAGTAAAAATTTAATATCTTTCTCTTGTCTAACTGACAGAAAGAGAAATTCTTGTCAATCATAAACATCTCTATCTATTTGAAATGTGCCTATCAATGTCAATATATAAATATTGACTTTTAATCGCTTTTGACATCTTTATTTTCTTGCAAACCTTTCAAAATAAGGAACCTAGTTTTAAGATATGGAACCTAGTTTTAAAACACTCCGTTCCCTGTTTTCCGCGAATTCTGAAGGCTTTCCGTGTTGAGTGGCGAAACTGAACGCCGCGCTTTGCCTCTGCACCAAAGCTAAGAAATGAAAGTATGAAATATTTCATTTCTTTGACTGGAAATCGAACCCACAACCTGCCGCATTTACATACTTTGTGCTCCTGCGCCAAGACTGGCCTCAAATAATATTTTTGATTAATAAAATTACCCATCAGCCAAAACCTGAATTAAAATCACAACATTCTTTTCATATGAGGGCTTGTAGCCCATAAGCAACACCAGCAGCTCACACCTGTCATTAAGTGCTCCAACCAATAATAATCGATGCTATATAAATCATGATAATAGTAGATTATTGAAGGTGCATCAGAGAAAACACTGGGGAAGTGCACCCGCCGCCGTCTTCTATTACACAGGCCTCGCATGTAATCGCGACTCTTATTGATGGCCACGTATGGTAATTAGTACCACCACCACTACCACCACGTACACGCACTTATTTTTTTTTTTGCTCGTAGCAAAAAAGGAAACAGATATAATCTATTTTGAAATAGATTCACTGTAAGAAGACTGGAGTTATTTATTTATCAACAGTGTTGGAACGTTAATGTGTATGTAGCTTTAATAGATGTTGTATTGGAGTTATGCGTTGAACGATGAAAAAAGGCTGTATTTGAAGTCAGTTGTGGCGCCAGGACACAAGGTGTGAGTGGTTGCGAGTTCGATTTCCATTTGAGAAATTGAAATATTTAATATTTCTATTTTCTTCACTCTTATATCCAGGCAAAGCGCGGCGTTAAGTCACTCAACACACAATGCTTCCAGAATTCGCCAGAAAATGGTGTACTTAACGTTAGGTTCCTTCTGCCTACCCCGCTGTGTGCAGGATACAATGATGAATGATGTTAAAAATATATATTTATATAATATTATATATGCTTACCATATACACTAATGCTTTGCACGACTTACCGCATATGTATGTACCTGTACCCGCTAAATAAAATACCGTTATGACCTATAAGATCAATATGTCGGGAACAACATATATTCTATTCATACAAACTGTTTGCTTTCGTGCACTTCCATAGATATCTCGTTTTACACTTGAACTCCTGACATTTCTCTTATTCCTGTGAATCTTTTCTTGATATGTGAAAATTAGTGCTTTATTTTGAGATACTATAAATGGGGGCAAATTTTCGCTATTGCAGAAAATAATTCTGCGAATAGGATTATTTTTATTATTAATCTCCAATATTAAATTTGTTATAGCAAATTGTATTGGATATCTCGTGTAGAGATATATATCGTACCGCTAACCTAGAAATAATTGATTTTTATAACTCACTTAAAATCGATAACCTATGACCCCGCGGCGGGCACAGTGCGGCAGCGTCGGCGTCTCGCGCTCGGTGGATATGCAACGAGCACCAGGCACCAGGCATCAGGCACTATCGTGTCTAATCGAGTTCGCACGCGGCGCAGTGGCTAAATCATTCGATTATTTATTGATTTTCGATGTCTCGGTCGTGATCGAGCGGCTCTCGACGTTCGGCATGACGGCCCGCGCTCATTCTCCACGATTAAACGCTTGTAATTCCAACAATATCATCCCGCCTGTCCAATTCAATCTGTGCGCGGCTACTCGCTCTCGTCTTGTGTCAAACTGCCCAGATAGCTAACTTGTGCACGAACTTTTCTTGTTCTATTCCAATCGTTTTGGAATTGTTGAGTTTTTTGTCTTAACTTTAAATCAGCTTCACGTTCTATCTCGCTCACAGCAGGGTACGCTGAGGGAACATAGTGTTAAGACACTCCGTCTCCCACTTTCCGCCGAGTTCTGGAGGTATTACGTGATGTTGTGAGTTGTGAAACTCAACGCCGCGCTTCCACACCAGAGTTAATAGAAATATAAATTTAAATAAATATTTGTTAAATTAAAAAATATAAAACGAAATATTATGCATATTAATGGCATGTATGGATTAGTAACTTTGCATACATATAGTTACATAGTCTGTTGTCAATAACCTGCTAACGATGGTGTTTCCGTTGTGTGAGACCGTAAATCATCTGCAATAATTTATTCTAAGCATTTATAGTTCGCTGTAATTATAATAAGTACCCAAACAAGTTTATTACATGATATCTCTATAATATTTATGTATTAAATAATGTTTTCTTAAAAGAAATTAACGTTTTTTTTAATTTTTGTATTTTGATTTCGTCATTAATTTGGCATCTTTAAGAAACATACACTCTACTGTATCGTGAAATCATCCTATATCGAGTGTGTCATATAAACTCGTATATACTATGGTCATCAAGCCAGCATAGTAAAAAGCGCGGGCGTTCATATCTACCCCGATACTACCAATAAAGCTGTTAAAGGTGCACTTTCCGTCCTATTAACTCTCATAATAGACGCCGCGCTAGGGTTAATGGTTCCAGAATAGACTTCTACGAACAATACTGTTAAAGAAAAGGTAGCAAGAGCTTAAATACCATGTTGTGATGCTGGAGGATGTTTGCGCATTTGCATCGGGAATTGGGTACGCACGCTTCGGTATCATCTCGATGAGGATTTCTCACGCTACCCGCTTAAATTTTTCTTTCTCCATAGTGCTAATAATAAAATTAAATTGTTTATATACTTTTTTAATACACTTTAATTTAAATCAAGTATTCTTAAATCAATTTCTTAAGGTAAAAACTAAATACATATATGAAATAATATTCAAAATAATTAAAACGTTTAAAATAACTGTTAATTAAAGCCAATAAATCTCCCACGTTGGCACATATAATAATAACTATACCGAAATAAACAAGTGATGTAATATCATAATTATATACAAATTCAAATCTTAAGATCGTAAACGGGCTGACGGTGAACGATCATTTTTCACTATTAATGTGTGTATATTGGATAGAACTCATTCGGCGGTGGGTATTAATTTTACTTTGATAACGGGAAATCCAGTGCAATAACAGATGGCCCCAGGTGGGGACGCGGTCGGGCGCAGGGCGATGTTGTAACGCCATATCTTAATGTATGGCAGTGTGGTCATCTCGTTGAAATTTTTTTATAAGTATTGTTATACAAGTAGTTGTTATTATTGAAAACTATTTATACTATATTCACAAGAAATATAATAGTTTAAATATTCCATTTTTATTACATAATTGAAATACTTTTAATAAAAAGTTTTATAATTAAATATCGAATTTTAACAACTTGATAGATCAATTAATCACGTTTCATTAACGTTCTGCAGGAACTTCAAACCGTTAATAGTTGCATAGTATTTAATTTTTTATCCTTAAAATACCAAACGTTATAAGGAAAATTATCTTTTTTTTTTATTTAAAATGTGCATGACGAATGAAAATAAATAATTACAAAAACATAATTTTTCTAATTATTACCAGCTAAAATATTCAGACATTTGTTATTAAAGTGTAATTAAAACGCTATAAATATTTCATTAGGGGCGTTTAGTTTAATGACGTTCACAATGCACCAGTGGCATCAATTAGAGGCTATTCACGAGCTATTTCTATGAATGGACTGGTGGCATGTTTGTCCCATGACCTTTTAAAGTATAGGATAAACTTCGATTGTAGCTTTTCTTTTTGCACGGAGGTTAAATTCTTCTGGCACTAATAAAATTCTGGGAAAAAAGTAAAGTTTCCTCTCCTTCTTCCTCTCATTCCTCCTCTCCTTCTTCCTTTCCTTCCGCCTCTCGTTTCTCATTCAACCTAAAACTATATTATATTTACCTAAAATATGTAATTGTTCAGCTCTAAAAATACTGTTATATAAAACTCAAGAACCAATAAAAGTCCTGGGAAAAAAATGCAGTACAATAAAGCTAAATTATAATTACCATAAACATTTTTTCAATTCTAAAAATACTTTTATAGGTAATTAAATGTATGAAATCTAAAACATATATTTTTATATTTGCTGTATAAAAATATGTTTTAGATTTTATATTTAGCTATCTACATATATATTTAGTATCGAACATGTGTTTACTTAATTAAACAGGCCGTTGTGGCACAGTAGCACAAGTGTGTGGATGAAAACGCTACGGTTGTGAGTTCAATTCCCACTCAGGTAATTAGATTATTATTTATGAATATTTTCATTTTCATCCCTCTTGTAACAAGGCCAAGGACGGCGTCGAGTTCCCCCTCTCAACTCCCGATGCCTCGAAAATTCGGCGGAAAATGGGGAACGGAATGTCTTAACACTGTCTATCCTGCTATATACGGGATATAGCGTGAAGCTGACAAAAAACCTTAAAATAAAAGTTCTAACACTTTTTAAATTCCGTATGTGCGTGATATGTAAGCAATAGTACAAATTCTCTGCTTGTCCGTGCTTACCGACGCCGAACCCGCGTTAGGCTCACCAGCCACTTTAATGCTATGTAAGCGTGACCGACTCACCAGTTGCTCTTAATAAAGCGTGGGTTGGACCCTCGTACCTCGCCGGTGAGCCTCCGCTAGAATGTGGTCGGCTGCAACTGTTCACTTCGTTAGTTACTCAATAGATTGAATGTTGAAAAATAGTTTACATCGCTCTTTGATGATAACAAATGTTTAATTATAATATTGTAGTATTTTTATGTAATTAGCTTCTTTATTTTAAACTATGACGTTTTATTTTGATTTTATTCATATCTGCTTAGGCGAAAAATGTATATATGATGTAGGCGGAAAACAAGGACAACTTTTAGCGTCTACTTTCACCTAAAAGTAAATATTTTTTGGGATCTCCACTATACTTGTCTATACTGAGATCCTTCTGCGATGTACTTTAAATTAGGCACTATGAATTTTTTCTTTAATAAAATATTGTTGTTTTTTGTTTTATATTCTGTAATGTCTAAAAAANCCTGACAATAACGATATCAAGTAAATTATGTGAAAATTGGCAGATCTGTATAATTTATGTATAAATTGAGGTATACCAAAGCGGGGCGGCCCGCAGAGAGGCACGGTGCGGCGACTAGCGGTACGGCGCGCGATGGCATCGCGCTCGTGCGCCACCGCTCACGGCGCCCGCCGGCGTTCGCGTCGCCGTGACTTATGGCCTCCGCGCGAACTTCGATCGACCGATTGAATAATAATATCCGATTCCCGCACACCGAATTTATGTTTAGGAAGTGAACAGTGTCCCGTATCGACAAATACATCGCCTGTTCAATTTCTAAACAGCCGCCTGCCCCCGAGCGCCGATACCCGCGATACCCAGATAAATAAATTCTCCAGTTTCTCCAGTTGTTGTCGGCACTCCTTCACCGAATGCCGCCCCGAGTGCTCTACGACTAACTGTTGCTCGTATTTGCAAAGTCTCGTTCAACTTAATGTTGTAAAAAATAATAGCTATAATATATTTGCAACTGTACTTAAAGTAAATTGTAATTCTGTTACAAATGACCGTGAAAATCACTACGAGTCCCGATCATTAAAATCACCAACGACCGCTGCTCTCAATTCGGCGCCGAAATTAGTTAGTAAAGTGCTTAGATCATTTTCTTGCCACTTACTAAATTACTCCAAGTTCAATGCTCCAAAAGATTTGTATTAAATTATGGGTTCACACGTCTTATGTTTTCACTTCGGCTTGTAATCGTGACCACGGTACCTAATTACCTCCTGGATCAGTGCATGCTGGAATTTGGTCTGTTCATACCGTTATGCCTGTTCACTCTTTGTAATAAGCCGCGTGAGAATTAGCTTATTTAATATCATTCGATATGCTTAATGCTTCTTAATCAGCATATAAATATTTGTCCTTAAATTTTTATATTAGTATGTAGTGTGCAAGCAAGGCAATAAATGGGTTTTTCTGTAGGTATACCGCATATAACAGGGTACGGGGAGGGAACCTGCCACTTTTCGCCGAAGTTTCGAGGCATTCCGTGTTGAGTAACGTCACGCTTGGCACGCACGCTGACTTGGTACCAGAATGAAGAAATGTATATATATATGAATATATTCATTCCGCTGAGTGGGAACAGAACCCACGAACATCGCTTTGCAGTCACACGCTTGTGCCTAAATGGCATTAGATTATATAATCATAAAATAATCTATTTTTTTATTATAATTTTAATCAAGTAAACTTACTGCAAGGTGCAAGATCATGTTGCAGTCCATAGGAACTATAATGGCCCTAAGTATAACGAGATGATTCTACTTCTATTATGTTCATAGAACCATAGGTTTAATCTTGTACGCAATAGCAAAAACTTAAATGCAACACCGCTCACGTCTCCTACTTGATATGAACCGGTATTATTTCACCCAAAAAACTTATAATTTACTTTTGATTACGAAGCGTAGGAGCAATTATATTAGTCATGTTACGAGGCATTGTACGCTAAGTGCTATATCGATCTGAGAATGATACAGACGTAACAGAGCCCGAGTTCGAGTTTTCATCCTCTTACGGTACATAGACTTCTTGTTTTTTTTTCTTTCTTTTATATTTAAAATATGTACTTACAACACTTAAAAATATCAAATTATATCTACAATACATCATCATTATGTCGTAACGGTTGTATCAATTAATGTGATTAAATCGAGTAGGTTTCTCGGTCGATCACGTACGGCCGCTGCCGTGTGTATTGTTGTGTCGGCCGACAAACAAATTATTAACGTTTACGAAAAAATAAGTAGAGAAAAAAGACACTCCGATAACTTTCTATCATTTCTTTTGTATCTATTTTTAAAAAGTCACCTTAGTTAATGCAATACGTATCTATGTATATATTTTTAATGCTTCCTCTCCATTTTATTTAATGAAACACTTAGTTAGTTTATGCTTGCAATATATTTTCTAAAGTAGGTGTATCACATTTAATACCTCTAAGAGTGGGCATTCATGCTGATGTTAATTATAATTAACATTAGTAGTGCTTCGAAAGCGGGAAAGACAAAGTGATTCAGTCTAGTCCGTCTATTTCTCCATCTATTTGCAAGATGAAATACGAAGCAGTAAAGCGTTAAACGTTTCAAGTTAAATGTTATAGTGTATTTTTCACTAACATATTTTCGTAGTTTCTTATATAAAAAACATGTTTTATATTGGAACTAATCTTTAATATTTCTAATTAATTTATTAAATCTTTATTAAATTAATACTTTTTACTAAATTTAAATTTGTAAATATTTACATATACACGTATGATGTTCTTTGTACGTCTGTCACATTCATGTCATACTGGTTTTTTTTCTCTTACTATTTTACTACCCGTATAGGTAAGTGTTGGCGTAATAACTTCATTTGCGCCGTAATCATATACTAAAGTAACCGTGTTCCATAATTAAACTTGTTATAATATATGCATAACATGTTAAGCAGGCTATTATTGTCTTTAAAATACAAATTATTTGCTAAACTTCCACATGAATATTCTCTTTCTAGTAATAATTTAATAAACTATATAACTGTACAACGGGTATATCACTCGAAAGCTGTTAAGTATGTGTTAGTATAATCTAAAAAAACCGGATAAGCGCGAGTCGAGCCTACCCACTGTGGGTTCCGTACACACACGTGGTTGCCCCCTTTTAAACTTATTATTTTTTAGGATTTAATCACAAATATAGTATAATAGTTTTGAGATTCTATGGAATCCTATAAATCAGCTTCACGCTGTATCCCGTATACCTCTGCCTACAATCACCTGAACGTAGTGTTAATACACTCCGTTCCCCATTTTCTGCCAATTTTTTCGAGGTATTGTGTGTTTAGTGGTGGAATTCCTCGTCAGGCTTTGGCCTTGTTGCCAGAGCGAAGAAATGAAAATATTAATATATAATAATGCATTCCCTCGAATGGGACTCGAACCTACAACCGTCGCGTACAGTCACAACATTATGCTACTGTACCTCTAGTATAATCTAAATTATCTTTATCTCTGTAAAGTAAATATATGCAAAGTAAATATTTTATAGGAATAAGTATCCTCTTGATGTCCGTTTAGTCGGAGCGGTCATTGTATGTAGTTGATATCGAGATGTGTTCCGTCGTATCTCGGTAACATTTGCATTATCAAAAGGACCGCTAGCGTCATGCTCATATCGATGAGGACACGCGTCGCGGAAGTGAAGGCGAAGCCCTACGCAGACGCCGGCGATAATTCAACTCTGTATTCCTGAAATACAATGAGAACAATGTGGACCAGTACAGCGCCGGTGGCAGTGGCGTCTGCCCTTCTATGTACGAACTTTGTACTCTGGCACGTTTGTAA
>JAKRZM010000542.1:191461-206354 GCA_036379175.1 Heliconius cydno galanthus | reverse complement strand
GTGCTTTCACATCTTTAAACTATTATATGGTCGCTTAGCGTCTGACTTCCCACGATACAAATCTTCAAGCATCCAAGTAGAGTTAGATCAGGCTAGGCTTGTAGCGTATACTTACTTCGGTAAATGAGATGGAGGTCGCTATGCATTTTTATGCAAAATAATAATTCTTCTCACGTGAACTACTTACTTTAAGTATTCAATAATGATGTGGATATTTTGAAATATATATATTTTTTAGTAGTTAGCGTAACTACTATTTATATTTAAAAATTCTGCCACTCAACACGCAATACCTCCAGAATTCGGCAGAAAGTGGGCAACGGAGTGTCTTAACACTAGGTTCCCTATACTTACCCTGAATGAATCTGATATTATATGATTTCATTCGTTCCAATTTACTCCAGTTTTAAAATATTTAAAGTAAATATTAGTTTTGAACAACGAATGCTTACCCAGTAGGTGTGAATTTTAGCGTACAGTTACGTACCCTCAAGTTAGTGGCCAGTTCCGCACCGTTAATTTGACGTACAGAGGCAGATGCCCCCGCACCGATAGCGAATTGCGTTTGCGCCTTATCCGCTTTGCGAGAATTTTGATCAAAACGAATGTGCAAAATTTAATAATAATTTTTACTAGCTTATGTAAGAAGCCGATTAAAAATTATTTATAAACGTTATTCCTAATATAGATTCTTATAACTTAAATAGCTGAGAGACAACGCATAACTAACTACTACGCATCGATGACTTCAGATTAATTAGAATGAATTAATATTCCATGTAATGGTCATGTTAGGCTTAGAATTTTTTATTATGTACTTTATTCTACTAATGAAGCCCGTTGACTTTACTTACATATTAAGAAGTTTCTTATATAACGTCTAGATCGCTATCTTAATGATATATACTTCTAATAATCGTCATCAAAACTGGTATGTACTATATTTAAAAACAAATATTCCACAAAAAGAAATTTGAATTTTAAATACTAATCTTTTAAAATGTAAATATATTATTTTATGTTTGCCACACTTACCACAGTACCGTTTTTTAATCGTTTATTTAAAATATAGGACATTATATAAATAAATTTTATTTTTTACCGGAATGAGACATGAGATTGAGCTTGTTTTTTAATTAATTTACATGTGTCCGGCAAAACGAAAGATAACATTTGTATGCCAAATTTTCTACATCAACCAACTGATGTGTCATACATCAACTTACTTTTTACGCCTGAATTCCCTTAAAAAGAAGTAAAATTGATTCATTAAATTTTTATATTGCGGTAAACTGGTTTTTTACTGTTTCTAAAAATACTTATCTTTTTGTACGTCAAAAGAACTATTAAGTTTTAAGTGCACATTTTCACATAGATTATATGATGTGAAAGTTTGACATTTATTTTTTAACATAAATGTAATTCTATTTTCGCTTAGTCTTCAATCTGAACTATCGCTTGTATGGTATATTTTGCGCACACTGTAACTAACACTGTTCAAGCACTCCGCGCCCACTTCTAAACGTAATATTCACGCTATTCATGCCTTTGAGATTGAGCCCTTCAGCCATACTGATTTAACGATATTTACTCTAGTATAACAAGATAGCTATCGCTATAACAACAAAACCACTCAATCTACAATATTACAAAATTTCTTGTACAAAATGTTGTTAACTGATTGTGGAAGAAATTATTTGATATTATTTTACGAAATTTAAAGAATGGGCCAAATAAACAATGCGTATTTTATATGAAAAATTTTCATCTATTAACAGACCCTAGTCCCAAATATTCCAAAAGACCACTTTCACTCGAAGACATAATTTAAAGAATTGATTTGAATCCCGTACAACTTTCTCATGATGAAAACGTATAATTTAGTGAATGGCCCATTAAAAAAATAGACAGTGCAAACCTTGAGCAAACAATCGAGGCTTATCGTGTTTCAGTCTACGTTGACCATTGATCTTTACCGATTACCGAGTAATTGTGATTATGATAATGCATAGAATTTACTTTTACTTGTGGGTACTATAGTTTAAAATAGAAAGCTTTTTTATGCTTCGTTTATTATAAAAGCCCTCATGACTGTTTGGTAATATTTACTTTTAATAAATAAGTAACTGGTTCAAAGCTTTTTGTATTGTGGTCTGTCGTTCATATATTATTATACTTACTTATTATCCTACTTATTCTCTGTTAAGAAATACTGGTTATCTAATGGCTTCGTCTATTAAGAAACTGTCAACCATTCAACTAACATTGAACCTATCAACTATTATGCATAGCCTAATATTGAAATATTTTGTATATCTCCTTATAACTTTTAGTTCGCCAAAAAAGAAATTTAATTAATGTCACCCTAACATACTGCTAAAATATCCTCAATGTTTAACTAAACTTATCTTATATTTTTGTTAATAAAATTTATGTACCTACACAAATGTAACTGTTATCGATATTATTCTTAATTATATTAATCCATGTTTCTTCTAAAAATACGTGTTCTCCAATAAATTTAATGAAACATAAAGTAAATAATTATGCTAAAATATGTTAAATAGTGTTCCATTAACACTTCTTAAGTTAATTATGGTAGTAGTGTTTATTAATCATATACACTCAATAAAATTGTAATATATAAATAAACTAGCGGCCCGCTCGCGGTTTCACCCGCGTGAACTATGTTATTATTAATTTCTTTCTCCATGGCTACGTCCTAGTGAAAATCCTATGCAAAATTTGAGACTAGTAACGAGGTTACATACAAACTTTCGACCCCAAAAACAACCCCTCAGAAGCCGAATATTGCAAATTCCCGTCTTAGCGAGCACCTACGTTCTATAATTAACTCCTATGCAAAATTTGAGATTTCTAGCACATGTAGTTTCTGAGATTTCGTGATGAGTGAGTGACCTTTTGATTTTATATATATAGATGAAGATTAATGCCAAAATAAAAATTGAAAATTAAGCTATTATTTAGTAAAATAATTTGGTTAAATTAAAGCGTTAATCGTTATTCGA
The DNA here is from genome assembly GCA_036379175.1 of Heliconius cydno galanthus. Taxonomy (NCBI): domain Eukaryota; kingdom Metazoa; phylum Arthropoda; class Insecta; order Lepidoptera; family Nymphalidae; genus Heliconius; species Heliconius cydno. The sequence goes on along the minus strand of JAKRZM010000542.1, from coordinate 203,325 downwards.
GTTGCCCCATCAATTACTTAGCACTCGCGAAGTTCCGATATCGCTATTATAAGCGCATTAGAGATGGTGTCGGCACGCCATAGCAACATTACAACCATCTAACACGGTCACATAGTTTCTTGGTTGCCCAATTTTGTAACCTCATGGTTCCAAACTTATCTGAACAATTTTACATGATATATATATTACAGGGTAGGTAAAGGGAACCTAGTGTTAAGACCACACATTGCGTGTTGAGTGGTGGAACTTAACGCCGGGTTTTTCTCTGGTACCATACCGAAAGTAATAATTCATTCCGCTGATGGGGGATCGAACCCACAACTGTCGCGTTACAATCACACGCTTGTTCCCCTGTGCCACTATAGCTTCAATGTACAGTTTTTAATTTAAATACATGTTATCGGAAACACTTAATGGTTTTTTTTTAGTGACAAAGCATTTTTATGAAGCGAACTTCCTCACGCATAACACGCGAGTTCAATCACACTGAGTGAACTTGGTTATAAATACAATAACTTGTTAACTCTTCAATCATTAAAGTATTTTTATATTTTGCTCGAAAATTTATCCTGTCTCGTACGTTGTATCGCCATTTCCGCTTTCTATTCTTGTGCGATAGTTCTAAAGTGTTTGTCATTCGTTTTTGTTTTAATAACACCGTTTTCACGTTTTAGGTAAAATATTTTTTTTGGTCTTCATGGAAATATTATGAACATGATTTGACTATGCTTGATATGAGGTATACTTATTTCCTTTGTTTTTAATACTCATATTTTATTATATCAGCTTAACACTGTTTCTCGCAGGTAAAAGAGTAGGCAAAGGGAGCATGATGTTAAGATATTTCGCTTTCCACTCCCAGCTGAACTCCTCTTCAATCTGACTCCCTGGGTTTCCTGAGGTTCCCTCTGCCTAACCTGCTGTTTGAGGGATCAGCACGACGCCAAAAACCTTATGAATTTCATCTCTACATAAGCTATTTGTATACAACTTCTGTATACGAAGCGAGGCGAAGTTAAGTAGTATTAATACCGTGTGTAGCGTTTTAACCAAAATACTAACAAGTTAAAAATAAATTTGCATATAATCTTTAAACAGGTTTTTAAATATTTTACAGTTTTACAACGGTAATATTTTTTCCCACATTAAAATTAAAGGATACGTTAAGATCACATTTCGCCTCGTTGTCTTATCGAATTTAAATAAATTCGCCGTCGGTCCATTGGCTTCTTAATTCGATTGACCGTATTAACAAGCTAAGCCTACACTAATATTAAATTGTTAATAAATAATTCCTTGAAAAAAGTACAGATAATTTTATAAAACAGTGTACTTTCTCCGCTAGAATAGAGTTATTAGCACCAATAGCTTTGAATGGAGTGTTGTAAAGATTAATCGGTTTATGCTTTCATGAGCAATCGCGAAAGCTTATTGAAATAAGCATTACGTTTGCTACATTATTTAGTTTAATGATTTAAATTGCTTCTTGTACAATCAAATTGTCTTATAACTGTAATAATTATGTTGAAGTTGATATTATTATATTATGGTGGTCAAATATTATACTAATTCATATACTATTTGTTTTTGCTTCTGGCATTGGTCCGGGTGCTTATCAGGACCTTCCTGCTCAATCTACTCCACTTTACACGGTCTTGAACATCCTCGATGGTTAATCCATTGGCTCTTATATGCTGCATCTCGACTTCCAACCAGCACTACCTTGGGTGTTCGAGCTCGAGCAGCAGTCGGCTCTCGTTAATGAGTGCTAAATCATCGGCATACATCATCAGCTATTATAGCCATTTCTTCTGAAAAAGAGTAATGTAAAATGAAACTGCTGTGACTCATATGATTAAAAAGATCAAACAGAGCCCAACGATTTCCACGCTTTGATCAAAATATCCCAACGATAAGTCCCACCGCTTTGCCGTTCTTAATGTGTCGAAAACATTAAAAAATCACTTATAAAAATTGTTAGATTTTTCACTTAAGATTATGAAAAGCAATCTATAACCTATTAACATGGATTAATATGGATGATTAAACGCCAAAGTAACTTGATCACGCGATTAATTAGCAAATGTGTGAGAATGTCTGTAATAAAACTAGATGAGTTAGTTTGTTTTAGATCCACTTCCCATTGTCTTCTTACTTCATTGTATTCACAAAGCAGTCTTTATTAAATTCTATTGAAGCCGGTTGCCTGCAGGTATATTGATGACAGCGTAAGTGTTTGGTCGCTAAGTAATCTCAACTGCCGGTGGCAAAAAATGTTTCATCCTAACAATACAATTCATTTATTATAAAAACTAAAATAATCATATATGTATATCTTTGTAGAGCTTACAGCTACAAACTTCATTTCTGATTTAGTAATTCATTAACACCTAATATTGTCTTTAAAAATAAGAATACATTCATATTACAGTGCGAAGAAGAAAAAAAAAGACAATTCCAAACTCTTACCGTTATTTCCATCCATTTTTTATTATTGTTTCTTTTTTTAATATTGCCTATTCCTGTTGATTTGTAGAGTCATATACGTAGGATGAGCAAAATTTAATAACAGCAGCTGACCCTAGGACCTTGATAGCTTTCTCTACTAAGGAATTATTGGTACTTACAAGAAAATTTAATCTATTCTATTACTGTCTCTTACATTAATTTTCAGCACAAAATAATATTTAACCAATTCGTAAATATTTCTAAACGCTATTTTGATTCATTAAAAATATTTTACAACTTTATAACACCTTTGTTTGTCCTAAAATTTTGTAAATGTTAGTTAATATTATATCATAATATCATAAGTTTGTATATGTACAAATTTTAAGGAGAAGCTTTTTATCCGATTTTTAATCAATTTACTTCAACTAAATGTTTACAATTGCTGTTTGAAAGTAATAGTTAAAATTTATATATTACAAGTTTGAGTAATTCATTACATACTTTGTAATAGAGTAATGCTGAAATGTATATATTACGCCAATGAATGTGACATCTACATTTCTTGAAACAACATTGACCTCACTGGTAACCCAACTTGTCAGGCGAAGCATGTTCTGTCGCTGGCTGCAGATTGCTAACAATTTTATTACCAACGGTAACAGTCCACATAATGACTATGAAATTCTCAACCTAGAATTTAAATTAAACAACCAAATTAAAAATTAATTAATAATTGTTAAATATAAATTATTATTGCTTACTTACAAATTACAAATGTATATGCATATAAAATTCCCAGTGAAATGCCAGATAAACATCGCAGTGACTCGCATTTTTGATACCATTACTTTGGATCATCAGAAGGTTACTTTCTTTGAAATGAGAGAACCAAATGACACCAAAAATTCATTTTCATGTCATCTACTATTAGGAAAACGAAAGAAATATTTAAAATAATGGCCTAAAATTGCATTCATTTGGTTTATTTATACTTTAATAAGTATTAAAATCTTGGGAAATTTATAATGATTCATCTTATTGTATTGTTTATTTTTACACTAAGACATTGGGCCTCGTGCTTGCAAATAATACAGGTACTAATAATAAAATAAGAATGTTCCCACGGTGCACAACTACCTCAGAATTATGGCGGTTATCATTTAAAATCAGGACCGTCCCCGCTAAATATTATGCATATTAAGATCCGTTTAATTGGTCAATTTTGAGATAAAACGTCCAATTTATTCAACTGTTTATTTTTAATTTCATTCGCCAAACATCAATTCTGGAATACTTTTACCCGGTTTCTGGGACAATAATTATATATTTATTACTATTTTTGTTTCGAAAGTTAATGTCAACCGCTTTTTAATGATTCAATAATAGATTTAATGTCACACGTAATGCAGTATTTATTTTATTATGTGCTTCAGTGTAATTTATGTACACTCGCCATATAATATTTAATTAATTATAACTGAACATTTAGTTTTTATGTCGACCAACTGTTGTTATGTTTAAAAGCTTAATAAAAATGCTGTTTACAAATTTATTACATTTGTGCTTTCATAAAAATATTGTTAATAATTCTTTACTATAATACTTATCAATAGCTTTATTTTTTCAGCTTTACGCAGTATCCCGTATATATTTGGGTAGGCATGGAAAATCTAGTGTTGAGACACTTCGATCCCCACTTTACAAATTTCGAAGGCATAGCTTGTTTATTGGCGGATTTCAACGACAAATTATCTTATTCCTGTTTATATGAATACTTAGTTGTCGAGAAATTTTGTACTCCAACACACATATACTCGTATGCACATACTTTCAAACTGACCTTCTCTTACCTTTTTAGAAGTCGGTTATAAATGATTTTGACTATTCCCGCAAATAAATAGATATCTCAAATATGATCAATTTATAATTGTCTATGCTTAATGTAAATTAAGTAGCATCCAGCACGCCTACCATGAGAGCTTACGGTACACGTGTCGCATGCATCCGCGAGTGCAGCGCCCCGTCGCGAACTGTGATTAAATCACCGCGTCACTCCCAGAGTCAGACATGTGAATTAATGGTCATCAACTATGGTTTACGTTACACGATAAAACCAGCATTAGAGAATACACAACGGACTGAGGACGTGACCAACAATACGTGGATTTTAATTAACATTAACATTTAATGTTACAGTCTGTTATTACAATATTTAAGTTAATTTTAAATTTGATTACTAATTACTAAAAATAAAGAAATGTATACTAGTAATAGCGTCCGGGTTTTGCCGAGAATGCTTTTAATTGTCCAAGTTAAGTAATAAGTTATGTACTTCCCAAGCAAAGCTCCACAACTGGAATCTTTAATGAGAGAGCGCAATTCAAATCAACAGATTTATAAGGAATGAGTTATTTCACTGGGTGCACGTACGTTATTTATATATTCCAGCGGCCACTCGGGTATTCAAATTCATAGACCAGAGATAAGTGTGGCGAATGCCTGATGCTCACCTCGGGGGAGGCGCATCCGTGGAGCAATTTTCCTAATTTAGACTTTTATGTACAAGCTTTTATTAGCTTAAACCACCACGATTATATCAATTGCGCATGGTTAGTGCCCCACTAAGGAACTTATTGCCTTTAATAAAATATATAAAGATGTTTACAATAGACATCGTTAGTCTTATGCTGAGCTTATATAGAAATGTGTAAGCGGTATAAGATAATTGTAAAGTGTGTTTTTAGCTATATCGAAATTATTTTAATTATTTTTTAAATAATTAACAAGCAGAATACTTTTCTTTCTTTTATTTATAAAAAAGAGGTTTTGTTTACTTAATAATGAATTATTTAAAGTTAAGTTTTTTTTGCTATATTCAAAATTGAAATAAAACATGCGATTTTTATTTTTAATTAAACAATTAACTATGCATATAGATGGAATTTGTCTGTCTATGATTTCATAATAATTGGGCTTTTCGAGTACCTACAAATAGATATTTCTACAATCCTTAAACACAAACAAATGATTATAAAATTTTTGTCTGTCTATCTTTTTATCTCGGAACTACCGAGGGATCGGTATTTACGCGGGAAAAAACATAAGGCGCGCGAGTACCCACAGCCCATAGAAATAACTAAGCCTTTTATAATCGTACAGTTCAAACGTGCGAAACCGTGTACATGTTACTAGTGATTATTAAATCTAAATATATATAACAAGTTAATCTATCAACAGCTTGTTAACTACAAAAACAAATAACAGCAATACAGTAGCTGAAATGATATAATCTAAATCGTCAATTAATCGTCAAGACAGCGTTTAACATCCCGCACTCGTGACGTAAAGAACGAACCAAATGAACGTATCTACATTTAATTAGTCGTTATGCTATAAATTTTAAAAGCAAATGATAAGGTCCCGTTCGCTGTCCGCTGGTAACAGTGCTCGCTGGTAATGGCGCCTAGAGAGAGTTAAGTTTAATTAATTCCTTTTTGCGAAATATACTCGCGGGGAACGGATTTGGGCAAACTATCGCTGTTCGTTATCCTCACACGGAAATGGGAGGCTATTGGTTTTGTACACTTTGGATATTTATCTGAAATGCTATCTATATTTAGTTATAAGGGAAATTAATTAATTAAAGTTATTAACTTTGTTGTTAAATTTAACAACTATTTCTTCATGACAAGTTCATTTCTTCAGCTATAGCGTTTTCAACGTGCCAGTTGAGAACAAAATTATTTCACGTCACGTTTTATGGAGAACACACGGAAAAGGTTGTACGGCAAAAAAAAAGATAATGTTGTGTGTGTATAATTTTATTTTATTATACTTAATTTATTTACATAAAAAATATATAATTTCTTCATGATAATCATTTTTTTTCAATATTGTATTATTTATATTGACAGCTTATACAAAAGTGAAAGAACCTTTCCAACAGTTACTTGCTAGCAACCAATAACGATTGTTATTTTCAGTGACTTGTTATTTAATAACTTATAAAATTATATTTCAAATTAATATTATAACATTTTAATATAAGCGATTAATAGTTAATGAATTATTTTAACGTTATAAACGAGGCTTACACAATTTATGCAACATTTGCGTAGCGGCCTAGAGCAGAGCAATGTTCGCAGTTTGCGCGTCGCGTACTGCCTTTTGTTTATGTTACTGTATACTTAAATGGTAAGAGACTTGTCCACAATTGTCTATGATAACGGTGCGTTTTGTAAATAATTAAAACACAGAGACAGATTCGTGAGACGTTTTTAAAATAATTTAATACAGTTAAATATTGAATAAATTGATATTTGGACTATTATTTAGATTTGTTGAGATTTACGATTTTAGAATTCATTTATTTCTCATACAAATTTAACACCTTATTTCATACATTTTCACTTACAATTTATATTAGGTATAATATATGGTATAAAAATTTCTACCACAAGCAGTTTCTTGGTAACATAGGTAAACGTTAGATAAATATTAGACCTATGGTGTAATTTATTGACAATATAAATCAACAAACAACAATTACAACGGCGGCGCTAAATTATGTAACANCCACAATTGTCTATGATAACGGTGCGTTTTGTAAATAATTAAAACACAGAGACAGATTCGTGAGACGTTTTTAAAATAATTTATATAATGCTTTTTAAAATAATTTATATAATACAGTTAAATAATGAATAAATTGATTTGGACTATTATTTAGATTTGTTAAGATTTACGATTTTAGAATTCATTTATTTCTCATACAAATTTAACACGTTATTCCATACATTTTCGCATACAATTTATGTATTTTAAGTATAATATGTCGTATAAAAATTTCTACCAGAAGCAATTTCTTGGTAACATAGGTAAACGTTAGATAAACATTAGACCTATGGTGTAATTTATTGACAATATAAATCAACAAACAACAATTACAACGGCGGCGCTAAATTATGTAACATTATGACCTCATATTATGAGCTGGTATACATTACGTGATATATTACTGCGTCGTCACTTTAACGGTATATTGAATAATTAATCGATAGTTTATATGCAAATGAGCCCGCGTCGCACTTTCGTGAGACACATCGCACGGGAGGTTAACTGGGAATCACGAAGCCATAAACAGAGGGTAATCGTTCCTTCTTCGACCAACCTAATGTAAAAAGATCAAAAATCTCTTAGAACTGGAACCCTGCCGTCGAAATGGAAAATGTCGAAAGTGTCTGTAGATTAAATATTGTATCACTTGAAGATAGATATAAATCCATAATTATTAGGCTGAATAAATTCTGTTACAAACTGTCAGAAAAGTATTTTTTTTATTTTTTAATTAATCTTAATATTTTATTATATTTTCAGCACACACTAACAGGGCATAGCGGGAAAGTAATGGCGGCAAAGTTCCTTGGCGAGCCGACGAAAGTAATAACTGGAAGTCACGACCGAACGCTCAAGATTTGGGATCTAAGAAGTAGAATGTGTAAGTTCCTTAAAAAATTGTCGCATCACTTATTTTTTTTTTATTTTGCTAAAGTTTAATTTATGTTAAAATTTAATAAAACTATATGTATGCTGTTAAAAAACACATGAAAATGTACGTTCAGAAATTTTGTGTAATTTATAGGTTTAAAAATAAATTTCAATTGAAAACCACTTTCTAATTAAATCTAGCTAATAATATATTATAACTTTAATATAATATAGAATTTAAATTCGGCCTCATGAGAACTAACATTATGCCTAAGTAATTTACTGTATCAGATAGCCAACTAATTAATTACTATCAGTCCCAGTGTGTCTAATTCACTATCTTATCTCAATTTAAATATTCCTAAATCATTCGTTGACTGTTTTAACGAGAATCAATACATGGTATCTAGCGTATATCTAGCTTGTACCTAAACGATCCTAATTTCTCTACAGATTGTAATTAACATTATAACTAAAATAATGAAAAAATATATTTCACTAAATTTTTATTAAATGGATTGGCCATTAACGATTTTTTTTTTTAATAAACAGGTACAGAAACTAAGTTCGCAGGATCATCTTGTAACGACCTCGTAACGTCAGATGGTGCGGGTTCGACTATCATCTCTGGACACTTCGACAAACGCATTCGTTTTTGGGACATACGAACGGAGATGTCGGCCAACCACATCATGCTACAGGGCAAGGTCACATCGCTTGACCTCAGCAGAGGTACGTCAATGCTGCAAGTTAATTAAAACGTTATATCGTATAGGGAATAAATTTACATCAACCAAAATGGCCATTGGAGTTCGTTAATTTCTATGGTCAAACTAATATTCACAGATAATTGAATGCAGTATATTAATATCGGTATTCGTGTCAGCGTTACGTGACGGGTATGCGATGCCCATTTCCGTTACGCATGTCTCGATCAATCCCTTTTTTGTTGGTAACGGTTCGGTGCACGAAACACCGAGATTGATACCTTCAATCAATCGGAGTGCTGGAACGTCACTACGCCTGGAAGGTATCTGATTAAATCACGTCGATATCATCGGTAGCGTGACGCCGGCACCATATAAAAATGGGAAAGAAAGTAGTAGGAAGAAATAGAATGGAATCGTACTCGATTCGGTTTAGCCTGATTATAGAAAACTGAAATTTGAATGTTATAGATGTAATAAATCGAAATACAATCAAGCCAATTGTTATTAATTACTTATAACTCTCACTTTAACTATTAAAATTTGTTAAGATGAAAGCAATTCGGAAATTGAAATATTTTTTATCTCTTTCTCCTATAAATTTTTATACTTCATATTTTAAATTTTATCTATTTTATGTATCTATTTATAACATTTATTATATGTACTTGAATAAATTTCCAATTTAAAAAATAACAACGCTTTCTAAATATATTAGAATAAGAGTAATGTATGAAATAAATCTTGTAATTTGGAACAATTCATCCGCATAATTTTGCAATCACTGCAATCTACCATTACATGTTCTAGCGTCCGGTCCAACGCTTGTAATTTTTTTTTTATATGATAGCAACGATGACTGATCCGACGGGTAGATGAAAAGACAAAATCAAAAATACCAGTACTTTATATAACGGACACATGTTAAATTTTTATTTACTTTACTCTTTCTTAACCCACCCAGTGAAACATATTATTTTTGTAATTATAGTTGAAACATTAAATACAGAGTACGCATAATAAGCAATCCATGTTATTAGTGAAATTTAAGAAATCAAGCAATTGAAAAAATACTGTTAACTGAGCTATATGAAATTTTGAGTTTAATTATTATTATCAATACTTAATGTTTCTCTTACATGTTTTTATATTCTTATTTTTTAAGTTGGTTATACTTTTATTATCACCATCTTGTACTATATTTTTCCGTAACATTCTCACCTGGACAAGAGATGCAACATGTCTTAATTGGCTTGACCCCCAAGGTTTCACGTGAAACATTAAAAATGCGCCGCTCTACGTAATGTAATGTACAGAGAGCAAGCAGCATGTGAACAGTATCTCGAAAGTAATAAAATAAATTGCCCACTAGTCCATTTTGACTGACAGCGCTTTATCAGAGCACAGTATAAAATTTAAATTACGGTTAGTGACTTATTTTTATTTCACATAACTGTTGATGTTAGCATGTTGATACGTTAAGTCTAGTTCGCATAAAAAGTAATCCTATTATTTTCTTATTATTATTATGAACGTAACGTGTGACATGAGGTGAGGCTAATGTAGTTTTTTTTATATTTGTTCGTAGATAGCAATTATCTGCTCGCGTGTGTCCGAGACGATACGATACAGCTCATAGATTTGAGAATGAATACAATAGTACGATCTTTCAGGTAAGAGTAGTTTTTTTATCAGCTTCCCTCTCTATCACGCATTTAGCAGGGTAGGCTGAGAGAGCCTAGTGGTAAGACACTCCGATCCCCACATTCCACTAAATTTTGGAAGCATTGCGTGTTCAGAGGTGAAACTATAGATCACTCTTTGCCTCGACACCAGAGCGAAGAATTGCAAATACTAATACTAGCCTCAAAAAAGAAATTCTGCTATATGCTAAAACTTTAATGTCACCTAACAGTAATTTAAGCATACCAAGCGGATCTATAAATATACAAATGAAGTCACACATGACACTCGTAGACAGATGGCAAAGGTGGAAATGTGACTCATTATTTAATATTCAACTGTGAAATTATCTATACATAAAATTTGCATTTAATTCATTTTGACAAGCTTTATTTGTTGTTTTCGTTTTAGTTTTATCTTTTGAACGTTTTATGACCATTTTTTCTATATATTTGTGTAATACTTTAGATAAATAATATTTTTATTTTATTTTTTTGTTTTTTTTCCAAAGTCACGAAGCGTTTAAGGTGGGTTGCGACTGGTCGCGGGCGGCGTTCGGGCCGGGCGGGCGGTTGTTGGCTGTGGGTGCGGCGGACGGCGCTGCCTATGTATGGAACACGCATTCTGGAAGGCTTGAAGCGGTGCTGAAAGATCATGGGTAAGCTAGACATTATTCCGTGTTAGATTACATAAGGCCTTCGAACAAGAGCATCTGTTATTCGACGGTTTTGGGTTCAATCCCCACTCGGGGCAATTAATTATTATTTATTAATATTTTCATTTTATCGCTCGGTAACAAGGCAAGAAGCGCGGCGTTGATTTCCACCATTCAACACGCAATGTCTCGAAAATTCGGTGGAAAGTGGCGGAATATCTTAAAATGAAACATAAATGTAGCTTTAATTTAGAAATACCTAAGCTACTAAACAAATATGAAAGATATATTTGAACCAAATTATTTAAACAAATTCTCGCCGAAACTAATGTACTAAAATAAATAAATGGTAATTATCAATTAACAGTTGCACAAAACAGTTAGTATCCGTTGTGTTTACATTACACATATATAAATATATGCAATGGTCGGTGGCCACACGTGTTTTAAACAAATAGGTGTGTCCAACAAGTGGTACTGGTACTGGTAACAGTTAGCCTGGCATTTTCTCAATACCAGATCGCAGAACCAGCCTTTTAGCATGTAAATTATTCATACATGTATACGGTGGACAGTGTTGGATTTTGTCGTCCCGAAATTGATGATTCCACTATCGAATGAAACAACAATATTTATTGGGATAATTAACAATGGACGCTTATGTTTTAATTGTGTAATATATCTTTTATTACGTCACTATTCTATTACTAGTGGACCCGAACGCGGCTACGCCCGCTTGAACTATACGAATATTTTTCAATATAAGGATACGTTAAGCAAGCTCATTGTGGGTGACGTTTTCTAACAACAAACTTTGCAAATCGTTGCTTAGCAACGGTCGCATAGCGACGGTTGTTATTAACATGGCAGAATAAATTGCA